>JAKUCV010002041.1:0-112093 GCA_028386065.3 Turnera subulata | reverse complement strand
TTCCCTTTTCAATTCTCCAACTTTCTTCTTCAAGTTGTTGACATTCCTCTTGTATTTGAGAGGATATTCAATGAACCGCACAACTTGACGGAGAGTGAGTTCAAGACCTACGGGAGCACATGCAAAACTGGGGTCGCAAAACATTTTGTATCACTTCTTTAACTCTCTCTGTTGCTTCTTTTTTTTCTTTTTTTTTTTTTCTTCTGGAAGATGAATTAAAGAACAAACATGGACAAGCCTGGAACTAGGTACCTAAAGGGAAATCATATAAAAGGTGCAGAGGAGTACAAGGTGTTGAAAAATAATGAAGGTGAAAACAAAGTTCAAAACTCTTTTTTTTTTCTTTTCTTATGAATGAAAAGCAAAATGCAAGGGAATGATCTCAACAGTTTCCTAACGTCAGGAAGGAGACAAGCGAAGCGAAACACCGTGCTCACTTGCACATGTCAATGACAAATAGACAGAGGGGAGAGTGCAAATTAAAAGGTATTTTACTTGGTTCAAGAACACCTCAAGAGTGCAAATTCAAATGTGGTCACTAGTGAAACTAACAAAGAATACGAGAGTGAATGCGAGAAGAAGACAATGAGCGGGAGGAAACACAGATGCAGAGCGGCACACTCAAAAGGTGCTAATATAATGCTCCTTAAATAGAAAGCATGACAGTATGCTTCAAGCTTTCAAACCAATTGTTTATTATCATGGAAAGACTACTGATAGATGAGGTAGTTTTGGTGTTTCGTATAAGATTAGGGGTATCCCAATGCCTTTAGTGCTGCTTGTTTGTTATGTTTTCCAGGTACAGCATTTGAATATCATTATACATCTGCATAAAGCAAAAGCAAAGCATCAGAAAATATATTATCCGGGCTTAAGCACCGTTGTTATCCAAAGAATCGTAAGCATATGATAGTTTAACAAAAAGCAACAACTTGATGTTCCTGATTGGATCTGCATGATGGGTTTCCCTGTACCATCCCACCATTTTTTAACCCTGTAAACCCTCCCAACAAGCCATTGTGAAGGAAATGAGTAGCTGATACCACATGTTTCACACCAAGGCATCAAAGCTACAGAAAGCTTCCTGCCTTGCATCCAGAGAGGAGAAGATTAAACATTTCATTCAAGGTCATATTTATATATAGAATACACATGTGCTTTTTCAAAAGTTAATGTGAAACCAATTTGGTATAACCAAAGTTAGTTTCTTTCCTAGGATATGGGAAAAATCTCCCAATATCTGGACTTGCTTTTCTGCTATCCCATCACTGGTATTTAATTCTTAATTATAGCTGGCAACCCATTGTAAAAGTAATCCCATTACTACTGGTGTTTGATTATTATATGTAGCTAGGGATTTTTTTTCCAGGCCGTTCAATCAAACAAATCATCGACATCTTTTTTTTTTTTCCTGGCATCTGGCCTGGGCCTTACAGGACAATGCAAGCATGTAACCGACTAATCCAGAATCCATTATCTTCAGATTTATTATAGAAGGCAGAGCTTGACATTGGCTAGTTCAAGGCTAGCTTATTATCCTAATCAGCCAAGCATGCCTTTCAAAAGCTAGGTACTCAAACAACCAAGCTTGAAATTGACCGTTTGCTATGTCTGAATTGAATTCAAGAATTGAAATCAATTTATTCGTTTGTTATAATTCTATTTAAGTTAAAATATAAATTGAATTCTATTTTTTATTTTTGAATCAATATTTAGTTAATATTTCAAATCAGAGCAAAATGGGTCGGATTTGGAATTCATTTCAAAGGACAAGTTAAGTAATTTTAGCAAGTCAATTCATGATTTGATTTATACCAAACATTAAAATTGAATTCAATTCCTCATAATTAAAAATTATACCAATTGATTTCATAATGAATTCAAATTATAAATATTTAATGAATTGAATTCATTTCCTATTTGGATTTGATATCAGACGGACTGTTAGGGTCGTGTGCTTGATTTGTTTAGTCTTGTTGGAACAACTCACCATCTTGACTTGTTTAAATTCGTAAACTGTTCACCATATTACATATAATAAAGATTTGGCATTAGTTACACTCAATTGCCCACTATAGAGCTGAAGCTACCTGCTTATTACTCAAGTACTAGGGACTTACAAAAGCAGGAAAGAAAGTAATGAACGAATCCGGGAGGAACCAAATACGAAATGCCATCTAAGTTAAGAAGTTGAGAAAATCAAAGTACAGGAGATAAAAGAAAATCTTAGGACCACTATAATATAATCCATTCCTTGGCCCATGAGGCCCTGCTCTGGGAGTGGGAGATGAATGAGAGGGTCTGCTTACATATGTTGTTGGGCGATTAATTTGAAACAGATAAAGTGTCTCTTGACCCATATATATGTAAGAATTCTACAACACCTCCTGGTTTAGCCAGCTTAAATGAAACTTCTTTTTTTTTTTAATCAAGTGCTTAAACGAAACATCTATATAAATATATATATATATATTTGATTGATAAGTTTAAGAGAATATAACTTAGACATGTGGTTTTACATCCATATATATTTTTTTTTTAGAAAAGGAGCATTCTTCATGGTTGAAGATCTAATATAGCAAAAGTATAAGAAAAATTCAACATAAGAATTCTTCTTAACCTACTACATAAAAATACACAGCGTGATTTATCTTTTTCAATAGAGGATTTACAAAGACACACTACTCCCGTGAGCATCAGATCCAGTATGGTCTGTGCAGCAACCACCATGCCAACAGGTAAAGTTGAGACATACATGTGGGAGAAAATATCCTTTGGTAAATTTCTATAGTAGATAGAGAATCGTTCTTCAAATCGAATCTTCCTGGTGGGATAGGTCAAAAGGTCAACTATATAATAAATGGGCCATAGAGGCCGAATGGGGAAATTGGGCCAAGCAGACTTGGAGTGGCCGGGAAGCCAGCATGTGCGAACAGTTGGAGAGCACGGACCAGATGGACGATCGGGCACCCTTAGATGAGAATTGTACGGATAGATATAAACCCTTAAATTTGGGGTAAAGGGGATATAAATAGCATAGAGATCTACTTGTAAAAGGGATATACAGTAATAACAGGGAAAAAACCCTAGATTATTGATAGCAATATCAGTGGCGCCGTCGTGGGTTTCGAGTAGAAAAGCCAAGCTCCACAATCATCCCAAAAAAGCTAAGCTCAATGAACCGAAAAATCAACAAAAAAAAAATGCACACCCCAAATACATCAAATTGTCAGTAAAAAAGAGAGTACCATCCGACTTGAGGAGTGTCAGATCCGGCCAAATCCAACGAAATCTACAAGCTTTTTTGATGTGTGATTGCAGGCAAACAAGATAAGTGGGAGGAGAAGGTTACGACGTTGAAGCAGTTGCCGGAATGACGCGTCGTCGCTGGAGAACACGAAGAGGAGGTAAGATCCGACCGGATCTCGAGCAACTACTGTTAGTGGAGGGAGATCCAGCGAGCTCGAGAGCAAGCGCAACTGTTCGCGGCCTTATCCAACGCAAGCAATCCAAAAACGAGGACCCAGAAGCTGTAGAGAAGAGGAGCCCGACATCCCGCCGCCGTGTGAGTGAGCTCGACGAATAAGACCGCCACCACACAGAAGATAGTCGAGATCCGACTCCCAAACGAAGGAGAGGGGTTCCTCACGCCCGGTCGCTGTCAGATCTGTGCACATACAGTCGAATTTGCGTGAAGGACCAGCTTGCAGCATCACCGACCTTAGTCGCCGGAGGGGAAGGCCTGCCCCGTTGAAGTCGCAGGAGTGAAGAGAGCCACACGCACGTGAAGACGAAGAGGAAAGAAGAAAAAAAAAGGAAAAGGAGGTGGCGGGCTACTTGCACGAGCAACCCGAACGCTTATGGTTCCGGATTATCAATTTTCCAATGGCAATTAGCCTACAAAATTTCACTAGTTAAAATATTATATTTATTATTATCTTTACTATTCTTTAATCGTATTCCATTTTCATTGTGTTTGATTGCTTCGTTTCTTGTTGAATCGATTTTGATGACATAATAAATTCTTATCTTTTTGTGGAAAAATATTGTTACGTGTGTAGATGAACTGTTGAGGAGCCCTCTTCAAAAGATTGGTCCGACACATGTACACATATAATATAATTGAGTGCTTTGCTTGAAAGAGTGGTCGGCATTTTCCTAAAGAAATTTCGTATGATCGAAGCAAAATGCCTTGTGGAAAAAAGCGAAATAGTGAGATTCGAAGCTGAGGCAACTGACAACATGTCAACTGAGCGTGCAAGACCTCAAACAAACTCTGTGGACTTGACTGAAGCAGCAGTCCAAACTCTATTCAAAGAGCGGCCCAACTGCTGTAAAAGTGCAAAATTCTTCAAAGGAGGCAGTCAACCGAGCCGTCAACCGAGCGTGCAGGACCATGAACGGACTCTCTGAGATCCTAACGAAAGCAATAGTTGCTGTGCCTACTGGAGAACCTTGACCGAAAAGCGACCAGTCTGCTAAAAGGGCGCAAAATTCAAAGAAGAGGTAGAACTTACAAATCAACTTAAGAACAGCCCCATGAAGACGCTACAGCAACAACTTGTTCCAACAAAGTTGCCTGTTCAGAAGGCAAATTGATGAGGCAAAAATATCTTCCTTCGTGGATTCAATCATCATCATAAAGGCGGACATACCACTATCACAGTTGAATATGTAGGAACACATGTTGGAGCGATATGCGCCTGTTTTAAAAAACGGAGCAGGAGATACCCTGTGGGCCAACAAGTTGCCGGAATGCTGATGTCCATTTGGAACCCTACTCAAGGAGCGACAAACACTTATAAAAGTGCCAAACTCTAAAAGAAATCTCCAAAAAGCCAGTATAGGTGGTAGAAGGACAAGAAATATTACGACAACTAGGTGCGGAGACACTAGAACTGGCAGGAGCCTGTTAGAAGTAGCTGGAGAAACCCTCAATGGAGCGGAGAAGCAAAATCGGGTCTGATCGATGAACAAAGGCAACAAGGTGATTCTCAAGCCTGGAAAACAAGGCCAGGGGACTAAAGAGGACAAACTCGACTCAACCCAATAGGATCTACCTGTTAGTGTAATATGCCCAAAAGCCAATCATTTGATGATTGTATATAGTCATGTATATACATTAAGGTTATTCCAATAAATATGTTTATGTGATAAACGCTTGCACATATTTATAACCCTAGAATATTTTATATTCTTAAATGTCCCTAGTCGATTATTATTATGGATGGGTTGTAATAATAAATTAAGACTAGCGTATGTTGAGAATTATATGAGATATGAATTCTACATACGGGTACAAGTTAGAGAACTTATGGTCTTGACTGACCCAACATAAGAACACTACATGGAACGTTATATGATTGTCATTAGTGGTTCTTATATGTATTGTCCTTATACCTGAGATCATCAAGGTTCCCAACATGTAAGTCATATACTTTGATATTACTCTTGGCTATTCGTAACTGAGTAGACCTAAGTGTATTCATTGGGTATATGATAAATGTGTAGTGGGTTTTGTATGATCAAGATGGGATTCGTCCAACCCATATAACGGGTATATTATCAGATTGTTTTCTTGATAGAGTATAACTGTAAATGCATGGCCATGCTCGGATTATGTGATATGGTGATATCATTAGTATCCCGCTTTACACAGTTAACTTGGTGTTCAAGAAACTTAGATTAAACATATACGAGATTGACGTATTCCATGTCTCGTGTTTGATCTTGATAATGGGACGAAAGGACGATGACATGTTCCGAGGCATAGTGAATCAGTACTAATCTTGTCGTTTGGGTAGCAATGATGTGTTGCTAGACACCGCTCATTGTTTATAATTGTAAAATGAGATTTTGCAATTATTGCCAAACGTTACAGGTGCCTACAGGGTCACACACTTAGAACTGTTGATTCGAGCAGGTGGTTGAATCATGGTTGGACCATGGTTCGACCAGGTGGTTGAACCATGGTTGGACCGTGGTTGGATTGTGGTTGGATCGTGGTTGGACCATGGTCGTTTTGGATTGCTTTGGTTCACTAATTGTCTGAATTATTAAACCAGATTGATTCCATGTGATGTGTAATCCCACTAAGAGATAATGGAGACATGATTAAACAAAAGCCTAATCATGATGGGCCAAGGGTGTTGGCCATTGTCTCATGCTTTTGTTGAGTGGGATTAGTGTATGCATAATTAGATTATGCTTGTGAGCTCATTCATTCTGGTTTTGAGACTTGAGAGAGTTTTTCCAGACTTTGTAAGAACACACACACTCCCCCCTTTCTTTGAGAAAGAAAGAAACACATCAAACACAAGTTCAAGCTCCCGGAAATCTACAGCTAGCACTGCTGTTCGGGAGTGCTCGGGTTGGTAATCGTGAGATGATTTTCGGCTAGTTATGGACAATTTGTGTGGATATCGTAGAGGAGCCGGATTTCTTATCGGGTTCTTGCTAATTCTACACTACAGTTGGGTGAAAGACCTCAACCAAGCAAGGTACAAAAAATTGTTATTCGGTTTAGTTAGTTTCACATGGATCCTCCATGAGTACCGGGTCTTTCCGCTGCATGTTTGATTGTCAAGTTTGCATGCCCGATTACTTACACTACCTCTAGAACGAAAACACCAAAAGGAGGCGGAACACACGCCAAAATGTTGAGCTATCCACAAAACAAATGGAGTGGCTCGACCTCTGATATTCCAGGTGACCGTGAACACATTGGTAGCTGTCAAACAACATTCGGGAACCTGAATTGTTCAAACGAAAACATACCCTTATAAAGGGTCAATAAATAATTCTGATCGGATGATCGAGAAGAGATAAATGTCTAAGCATGTCCCAAGAACACCTTCACTGTGGAGTGCAGCACCTGCCAGTGAAAGCTTCTAGAACACACGTAAGGAGAGAGACCTGATCAATACACTTGAGACACGCAAGTTTCGAAAAGCTTCCCGGTGGCAACATACATCCCATGAAGCTCTACCAGAAGGCAGGCTATTGATCGCGCCACTAAAATAAGGAGAATGTCCAGGGAGATCTCTTTTGAGGTGCCAAGGTCCCGAAGGCTTAAAAAGAAATGAAAGCTCTGAGAAGAACCAGGAGGATACCTAAGAGAAGACAGAGGTCCAAAATGAAAAATTTCATGAAGAACTATCAAATAAGAATCGGGTGATCATTCAAACAAAACGACGCTAAAGGTTAATCCAAAACTCCAGAAAGGCAACTGAAAACAACAAATTATTAAAAAAATGCACAAGATGCTTTAATCAAGGCGTATTGATGTTGGGAGAAAGGAACCCTGACAAGAGGTCGGGCACATGCGGAAGGTCGAGAAAGGAGACTGCTAAGAAGGTCGGACGTTTGATGAAACCTTTTCAAAATAAGTAGCAACATGCTTTAATTAAAGCAAGATGATGTTTGGTGAAAGGAACCCTCATGAGAGGTCGGACACCTGCGGAGAAAAGGCCAAAGAATCAACCAAAGCAACATAAACAACACACATCGCTTTAATTAAAGCAAGATGATGTTTGGTGAAAGGAACCCTCATGAGAGGTCGGACACCTGCGGAGAAAAGGCCAAAGAATCAATCAAAGCAACATAAACAACACACATCGCTTTAATTAAAGCAAGATGTAGTTCGAAGAAGGAGCTTACAACAAGGAGCAGAACACCAACTAAAAGGGAGAAGGAATCCTGTTATAAGAAGTCAAGAATCCTCCATATGGAAATAACTGCCGGGAAGATGAGGTACCCAACCAACGGTCAAAAATCAACAAAGGTAAGAACAACTGCCCAATACATGCATAGCACTAACGAACACCAAGACGTAACCTAGAAGGTCACAAGGAAAGCAGACAAGGCTGAGTTTACTACCCATGGGAACCATAAGGAGGAAACTTAAGTGCAAGGTACCGTGAGATGCATATGGCCCCCTAGGATTCATAAAGCACCAAGGCTTAAAAAGGGTTCATAAAACGCAAAGGCCAAAGAGTGTCGAGCAATGCAAAAAGCCCCAACAAATTCCACAAAGCAAGAATTGTCCAGGGAGTGCCGAAGCACAAATCAGTGTTCTTGATATCAAGTGAATCCACATGCTTACCTTAGTAAAGGAACCATCGCAAAGTCCGAAGAGGACTTCCGCTACTCAAGCGAATTGCATAGTACGAAAAGGTCTAATGCCCATAGAGGCATAAAAACCAAAGTCACAACAAGTGACCAAAGAATGCCAATGAGCAGTACGAATCCTGTGTGGACGGGAAGAAATCCAAAGGCGAGGATACAGACAACTGTGGGAAAATGACAAATAAGGAAAACATTCCTTATGTTCATTACATTCACTCATAACTAGGTTCATGTAGTCATATTTGCATTTGCATACTTAGTAAAATCATTCGCACAACATCGCATTGCAACCTCGAAGGAAAAAATGCTAAAGAGGTCGGACTGCAGTGTGAGCAGAATAATGAGCTCCCCTCAGTGTCCCGAACCCTCAACGAATAGACCAAGGGTCTACAAAAAAAATGGCCTTACAAATAAAATAAATTAAACCCTTATGATAATGGTTTTCTTGATAGAGTATAACTGTAAATGCATGGCCATGCTCGGATTATGTGATATGGTGATATCATTAGTATCCCGGTTTACACAGTTAACTTGGTGTTCAAGAAACTTAGATTAAACATATACGAGATTGACGTATTCCATGTCTCGTGTTTGATCTTGATAATGGGACGAAAGGACGATGACATGTTCCGAGGCATAGTGAATCAGTACTGATCTTGTCGTTTGGGTAGCAATGATGTGTTGCTAGACACCGCTCATTGTTTATAATTGTAAAATGAGATTTTGCAATTATTGCCAAACGTTACAGGTGCCTACAGGGTCACACACTTAGAACTGTTGATTCGAGCAGGTGGTTGAATCATGGTTGGACCATGGTTCGACCAGGTGGTTGGACCATGGTTGGATCGTGGTTGGACCAGGGTCGTTTTGGATTGCTTTGGTTCACTAATTGTCTGAATTATTGAACCAGATTGATTCCATGTGATGTGTAATCCCACTAAGAGATAATGGAGACATGATTAAACAAAAGCCTAATCATGATGGGCCAAGGGTGTTGGCCATTGTCTCATGCATTTGTTGAGTGGGATTAGTGTATGCATAATTAGATTATGCTTGTGAGCTCATTCATTCTGGTTTTGAGACTTGAGAGAGTTTTTCCAGACTTTGTAAGAACACACACACTCCCCCTTTTCTTTGAGAAAGAAAGAAACACATCAAACACAAGTTCAAGCTCCCGGAAATCTACAGCTAGCACTGCTGTTCGGGAGTGCTCGGGTTGGTAATCGTGAGATGATTTTCGGCTAGTTATCGACGATTTGTGTGGATATCGTAGAGGAGCCGGATTTCTTGTCGGGTTCTTGCTGATTCTACACTACAGTTGGGTGAAAGACCTCAACCAAGCAAGGTACGAAAAATTGTTATTCGGTTTAGTTAGTTTCACATGGATCCTCCATGAGTACCGGGTCTTTCCGCTGCATGTTTGATTGTCAAGTTTGCATGCCCGGTTACTTACACTACCTCTAGAACGAAAACACCAAAAGGAGGCGGAACACACGCCAAAATGTTGAGCTATCCACAAAACAAATGGAGTGGCTCGACCTCTGATATTCCAGGTGACCGTGAACACATTGGTAGCTGTCAAACAACATTCGGGAACCTGAATTGTTCAAACGAAAACATACCCTTATAAAGGGTCAATAAATAATTCTGATCGGATGATCGAGAAGAGATAAATGTCTAAGCATGTCCCAAGAACACCTTCACTGTGGAGTGCAGCACCTGCCAGTGAAAGCTTCTAGAACACACGTAAGGAGAGAGACCTGATCAATACACTTGAGACACGCAAGTTTTGAAAAGCTTCCCGGTGGCAACATACATCCCATGAAGCTCTACCAGAAGGCAGGCTATTGATCGCGCCACTAAAATAAGGAGAATGTCCAGGGAGATCTCTTTTGAGGTGCCAAGGTCCCGAAGGCTTAAAAAGAAATGAAAGCTCTGAGAAGAACCAGGAGGATTCCTAAGAGAAGACAGAGGTCCAAAATGAAGAATTTCATGAAGAACTATCAAATAAGAATCGAGAGATCATTCAAACAAAACGACGCTAAAGGTTAATCCAAAACTCCAGAAAGGCAACTGAAAACAACAAAAATCATTAAAAAATTGCACAAGATGCTTTAATCAAGGCGTATTGATGTTGGGAGAAAGGAACCCTGACAAGAGGTCGGGCACATGCAGAAGGTGGAGAAGGGAGACTGCTAAGAAGGTCGGACGTTTGACGAAACCTTTTCAAAATAAGTAGCAACATGCTTTAATTAAAGCAAGATGATGTTTGGTGAAAGGAACCCTCATGAGAGGTCGGACACCTGCGGAGAAAAGGCCAAAGAATCAACCAAAGCAACATAAACAACACACATCGCTTTAATTAAAGCAAGAAGTAGTTCGAAGAAGGAGCTTACAACAAGGAGCAGAACACCAACTAAAAGGGAGAAGGAATCCTGTTATAAGAAGTCAAGAATCCTCCATATGGAAATAACTGCCGGGAAGATGAGATACCCAACCAACGGTCAAAAATCAACAAAGGTAAGAACAACCGCCCAATACATGCATAGCACTAACGAACACCAAGAGGTAACCTAGAAGGTCACAAGGAAAGCAGACAAGGCTGAGTTTACTACCCATGGGAACCATAAGGAGGAAACTTAAGAGCAAGGTACCGTGAGATGCATATGGCCCCCTAGGATTCATAAAGCACCAAGGCTTAAAAAGGGTTCATAAAACGCAAAGGCCAAAGAGTGCCGAGCAATGCAAAAAGCCCCAACAAATTCCACAAAGCAAGAATTGTCCAGGGAGTGCCGAAGCACAAATCAGTGTTCTTGATATCAAGTGAATCCACATGCTTACCTTAGTAAAGGAACCATCGCAAAGTCCGAAGAGGACTTCCGCTACTCAAGCGAATTGCATAGTACGAAAAGGTCTAATGCCCATAGAGGCATAAAAACCAAAGTCACAACAAGTGACCAAAGAATGCCAATGAGCAGTACGAATCCTGTGTGGACGGGAAGAAATCCAAAGGCGAGGATACAGACAACTGTGGGAAAATGACAAATAAGGAAAACATTCCTTATGTTCATTACATTCACTCATAACTAGGTTCATGTAGTCATATTTGCATTTGCATACTTAGTAAAATCATTCGCACAACATCGCATTGCAACCTCGAAGGAAAAAATGCTAAAGAGGTCGGACTGCAGTGTGAGCAGAATAATGAGCTCCCCTCAGTGTCCCGAACCCTCAACGAATAGACCAAGGGTCTACAAAAAAAATGGCCTTACAAATAAAATAAATTAAACCCTTATGAGGGTCCGGGATCCTAAAGATGGGAATAAAAACAAACCCTCAATGAAGGGTCAGGAATAGTAAGTGAATATCAAACCCTTATGGGGGTCCGGGATCCCAAAGATGGGAATAAAAACAAACCCTCAATGAAGGGTCCAGAATAGTAAGTGAATATCAAACCCTTACGGGGTCTGGGATCCCAAAGATGGGAATAAAAACAAACCCTCAATGAAGGCTCCGGAAAAATAAGTGAATATCAAACCCTTACGGGGGTCCAGGATCCCAAAGATGGGAATAAAAACAAACCCTTAATGAAGGGTCCGGAATAATAAGTGAATATCAAACCTTTACGGGGTCCGGGATCCTAAAGATGGGAATAAAAACAAACCCTCAATGAAGGGTCCGGAATAATGAAACAAATTAAACCTTTATGAGGGTCCGAGATCCCAAAGATGGGGAATAAAAACAAACCCTCAGTGAATGGTTCAGAATAGTGAAATAAATCCTTATGAGTATCCTGGATCCTAATGATAAGAGCAAAAACAAACCCTCAATGAAGGGTCCGGAATAATAAACATAAATTGAACCCTTACGGGGTCCAAGATCCTATTGATAGAAATAAAAATAAATCCTCGATGAAGGGCCCGGAACCCTAAGGGTGAATAATAGTCTGTTAGAGGCCCGGGGGCTCGGTGAAGAATTACCAGGCATAAGGGGAATTGGTCACATGGGCAACCCAATTCTTCAATATGTTTAAGTGAACCCGCGATGAAGGGTCAGGAACCTTAAGGGCGTAGAGTTTCCCGTTAGACGTCTGAAGGTTCGGTGGCCGAACATTCAAACGTACAAAGGCCCTACAATTAGGGTACGGAACTATAAGGGTGTACAATTTCCCGTCAAAGTTTCGAAGGCTTGGTGAGTAATGGCCAAGCACTCTAATGTGACAAAACCCTCAAGGTAGGGTTCATAATCTTCAAGGAGTACAATTGCCCATCAAAGTTCCGAAGGCTTGGTGAATAATGGCCAAGCATAGTAAACCCTCAAGGTGGGGTCAGGAACCTTAAGGGCAAAAAATTGCCCGTTAGAGGCCCGAAGACTTGGTGAAGAATTGCCAAGTATAGTGAACCCTCAACGAAGGGTCTGGAACACTAAGGGTTTAGAATAGCCCTTATATTTCCGATGGTTCGGTGAAGAATGGCCGAACATTCAAACTTACAAATCCAAATCCCCTCCAGTTAGGGTCTGGAACCCTAAGGGTGAAAATAGCTCATTAGAGGTCCGAAAGCTTGGCGAAGAAGTGCCAAACATAGCAACAACCGAGCAGCTGAGGAGCTATAAATTTCTTTTAAAGTCCCCGCTGAGTGGTTAATAAAATAAACCCTCAATGAAGGGTCTGGAACCCAAATGATAAAACAAAGTAAACCCTCAATGATTGATCTGGAACTTTAGCGGTAGCGATCATGCACGGGTAGTACGAAAAGCCTAGAAAAGTGGCACTCGGCATATCAACTAGCGGAAGACGTATATAAGACATGACCTAAGGAATGGTCAGGAATCTGAATACAAGTAGGGGGTTGAACCCTGAATAATAATTAAAGACATGCAGAAGGCATGATCTCTGTAGTGGACGGAAACCCGGAGGCAGACCGAGAGTTGAACCCCGAATAATGCTAACGATGCGTAGAAAGCATGATCCCTAGAGTGGACGAGAACCTAAAAGTAGACAGGGGGCTGAACCCGGAACGACACCCTCAATCTGTGCAGAAGGCATAGTCCTTGGAATGGACGGAAACCTGGAGACAAATCTTGAGTTGAACCCTGAATAATGCCATGAACCAAATAATGACGTGTAGAAGGCATGACCCCGGAGTGGCTGGAAACCTGAAGACAACTAGGGGGCTAAACCCTGAAGCAATGCTGCCAACACGCTGAAGATACATAGAACCAAGGATCCGCACAGTGGTCCAGAATCTGAAATGCGACTACAAAGAAGTAGAAAGAACAACAGACCCAATCAGTGGTCTGGAACCTGAAATGCACGTGCAAGGAAGTTAAAAACTTATACTTGTAACCGCATACACCGGTCAGTTGATGAGGATGACACAAAAACCAAGTTGCAAACGAACCGTTCGGGAAAAGAAAGAAACCGCTGGGAAAATTTAGAAACTATTGGGAAGGAAGAAGTCATAAGCAAGTGAAGGGTCACGTGAGTTAAATGGCACGCCAAAAGACACCTAACTCCTCACTTGAGGGGCTATTGGTGGGATAGGTCAAAAGGTCAACTATATAATAAATGGGCCACAGAGGCCAAATGGAGAAATTGGGCCAAACAGACCTGGAGTGGTCGGGAAGCCAGCACGTGCGGACAGCTGGATAGCACGGACCAGATGGACGATTGGGCACCATTCGATGGGAATGGTACGGATAGATATAAACCTTTAGATTTAGGGTAAAGGAGATATAAATAGCATAGAGATCTACTTGTAAAAAGGGATATATAGTAATAACAGAGAAAAAAACCCTAGATTATTGATAGCAATATCACTTCCTCCATGACTTTTGGCTCCTATAGTCTTATTTGAAACACCAAAAAAGATGAGAAAACTCCAGAAGGAGAGAAACAAACTCACAAAAAGTGAAACTAAACACACAAAAAGTGGGAGTAAACCAACGAAACTAAAAACAAAAAAGAAAAAACTAGCTAGTTGAAAGAAATTTTGGTGGGGGCTCACCGCCGGAAGAAAGTCGGTGGCAGCCCCAAGTTGTAGATCCATACATCTCTTTTTGCACAACATCAAATTTTATCTTGGTTATTCTTATATAGTTTTTTTTATTTTTTTAAATAATGATAAGATGACAAGATTTTGAGAGTAAGTTTTTTCAAATTGATTCATCTTCATCATTATTTATCATGTATTATTTTATTTATTTAATTAATTATTAGTTTTAATTTTTACATAAAAATAAATATTAGTATATTGTGTAATTATCAAAGAATTTTTTTTGAAATTTTTTTATTAATATGATAAGATATTCTATATTTTAATTTACTCTTTTAAAAATAAAAATATTTGTTTAAATAATATTAATTAGTACACAAAATTGTAATTGTAATATAACCAAACCAATGTGCATGCCCGTGTATTTCACGGGGTGTGTACTAGTTTTACTAGTATGCAAAATGAATGAGAATTTCCGTTCTCTCTTCTTTTCTTTTCTCTTCTTTTTTTTCCTCGGGCATGTCTTATCCTTTAACATTTTTTTTTTAATCCTATACTTAGCATTGGTAAAACAGAAGTAATAATTTGCATTGCCACAGGAATGGCTGCTTAGTTTGACTTCCCCAGTAAGAGCCATGTTGATTCTCTTTCCCAGCAGTAGAATGGGGCCAAATGTTCGTTTTAGGGTCTAAAGTTTTTGACAATGAAATCGAAGAGAGTGTTCATGGAGGAGGACTGTTAGAATTGATCCTTTTGCTTGTTGATCGAGAAAAACAAAAAATAAAGTCGTGATAATTATCTTCAATCAAAATAAGAAGATCTTTTGAGGAATATCTAGAAAAAACTGATATTTTGAGAATTATGTAGAGGTCTTTGAATTAGTGGTAGACGCAAGCTTAATGGGTATCAATTGGGAATATAAGTATGGCCTATAAATACTAGTAGGATCTTTTGATGATCTTTGGATATCTTTTGGGAACTCTATCGTGTATTCTGTCTTTGTGATCTTTGTTTTCAGAAACTAACATGGTAGCGGACTGCTATGATCTAACGGACCTGAAATTTAGTCTTACATTTTGTTAGAAATTCTATGTATGGTTGGAATTCGCTTGCAAGAAGTTGTTTGAAGCTAAGAAGATTGCAACATGTTTTACAGCTTAGAAGGATTTCAAGCAAAAGCTTCAAGGGAGTGTTAGAATTGATCCTTTTGCTTGTTGATCCGGAAAAACAAGAATCAAAGTCATGATAATTATCTATCTTGGAACAAAATAGGTAGATCTTTTGAGAACTATCTAGAAAAAGTTGATATTTTGAGAATTATGTATGTAATAGTGGTGGGGGCAACCTTAAAACGTGTGTCACTTGGGAAACATAAGTATGGTCTATAAATACTAGTAGGATTGTGTATGTAAGGGTTTGCAATTTCAGCTGCCATCTTTTGGTGGTAAAAAAGTTTTTCTTGTCCCTTCACTTTTTTGTTTTCGTATTTGTTGTCCCTCTTCCTTTTTTTTCACTCTTCATGTCCCTGAACTCTCATTTTACCGGGCTACCATGTCCTTTTGACCCCCAGCAGCCGGTTGGGAGCTGTGGCGCTGACACGTGTCCGTAGGGCCCACTCCAGCTGATTCTATTTTTCTTTTTTCTCTTTCTTTCCTATTTTTTATTTTTCGGAAATCCTTTATTGTATTAGGCTTTTTAATAAATAGAAGAGAAAAAAAGAAAAAAAAAACCACTTTCGGAAATCCTTTATTGTATTCTTTCTTTCTTTCCAACCCGATTTAGTGACGGTGATGTCGAGTCATGCAGGGAAGTGCATATGGTCAGTGAAGGATTTCAATTTTTCTTGCACTTTCCGCTTCCGCCGCGCCCGCCACCACACCGGCGACCACTCCCCCTTCGACCCCGTCGTCCTCCTCCGCGGCACCAGCACCAACGCCAACCCCGACAACAACACTGCCGAAGCTTCACCAGCCACCCCGGCAACTACGAGTTCTACTACGACGACGGCTCCGTGGCGGGCCTCCGACCACCATGTCCGAACGCATCAACCCCGAAACAACCCGTGCAAGGCAAATCTCCACCCGAAAAATCACCAACAACACCAAAGAACAGCAACCCGAGCACCACGACATAAGATCCACCGCCGAAACACCAGATCCAGCCAGAACGCACCAACACCATCACAGCCACACCAGTAGCTCGACAACACCCACGACCACCGCCAAAAAACAAAACAGACACCACACACACGATCCGACTTCAAATCCACACACACCGACACCCAACAAACAACCCGATTAATCTCCAAAAAGCCAGAACGGAAGGAAAAAGGAAAGGAAGAGAAGAGGAGAAGGCCACAGCGACTTACCCAGCAAGAAGCAGCAGCAGCACGACTCCTCGAGGCCTCCCCGACCACGCACAAGTCGTGGTTCCCTCCTCGATGTGGTGGCGGGACTTCTGCACGAGCGAGGGCGTGGCGGCTCGAGAGAATGAAGGAGGAGAAAACCGTGGCTTACTGAAAGTAAATGGAAGCGGCGACCCGAACAAGCCTCTAGAACTCGTCGCACGCGCCGTGAGCCTCCATGAGCAACTCCCTATCACCTGCAATTGCTCAGCAACACCGGTGAAACAAGGAAGAAGAAGATAAGCTACAAAAGGTGGTGTTGGCGTGTTGGTAAAAGAAGAGAAGTGGCAGCGTGTCGCCGGGCGGAAGGAGGAAGAAGGAAAAAAGAAATAAAAGAAAACAAAGAAGAAGGAGGGAGATGGCTCGGGGAGAAAAGAAGAAAGGAAAAGAGAGGAAAAGAAAGGAGAGGGAGAGTGTTAGTGGTGGTGGGAGCGGTGGCGGTGGAGGATTGGGGAGGAGAGTGTTAGTGATTCTTTTTTTTCTTTTTTTTTTTCTCTTCTATTTATTAAAAAGCCTAATACAATAAAGGATTTTCGAAAAATAAAAAATAGGAAAGAAAGAGAAAAAAAAATAGAATCAGATGGAGTGGGCCCCACGGACACGTGTCAGCGCCACAGCTCCCAACCGGCTGCTGGGGGTCAAAAGGACATGGTGGCCCGGTAAAATGAGAGTTCAGGGACATGAAGAGTGAAAAAAAAAGGAAGAGGGACAACAAATGCGAAAACAAAAAAGTGAAGGGACAAGAAAAACTTTTTTACCATCTTTTGGTGATCTTTGGATATCTTTCAGGGATCTTTCCGTGTTTATCACAATCTCGTTGTGTTTCTTTTGGTCCTTAGTTTCCTGATCAAAAGGAAATTTTGACTTCGTGATCTTTGTTTTCAGAAACTAACAAGGAGATGCTATTCTGGCTTTCAGGTTCTGCAATGTAGAACCAGCTCCTTAAATTCATCATCCTTCAAGGCAACCACATTTCTTTTCGCCCTTTTCAAACTGTTTGTAGTTGATCCTGCGGGAACTCTTTTTCCTCCACCAGCTTTGCGTACTAGTCCTTAAGTGCAGCTCTTTGTGAGTTCAGCTCCTCAAAAGATGCCTTCGGGGAAATTGGGTCTGGACCTGCATCTTTGATTGGGAGTGTCATCTCCCAGGTTCGTTGCATTGCAGTTAATAATCCGTCCAACTCTGCAAGGATTTCCAGCTCGAGGGGTCCCAGAGGAAGAGTTTCTATGGAGCGAGTCACTGATTGCAATTCCTGAAGAGCTTGGTGGCTCATGGTGGAAAGGTTTTGGGAGCAAAGTTCAAGAAACCGATGCCGGGCATCTTTGTCATCAGTTTCCCCGGCTTTAACCGAGGGTGATAAAAGTCTCCGCTATATGTCTGGTGTCGGCACCAAAAAAACAGCTTGTCAGAGGATGTTGTGTTCGTTGGAGAAGCATATGCTGGGTTCTTCGAGGGGCCATGCTTTCCAATATCATTTCATGACCCTGACAAAATGCAACGAGTTATTATGTAGTGGATTCAAGACACTGATTTTGGGGGAAGAAGATATTTTTAGTTACAGGTATTGTTCCCTCCTCATCGGGAGATCACCACTGGCGTCTTTGCATGGTGGGGAAAAAATAATCATATATTGGATTCTCCGAGCGTACATGCTTTCCAACATCACCAGCTTCAGTTTTCTGCAAGACTACAACGAGTTATAATTACTGGATTCAAGCCACTAAGGGAAGATATTTTTCTTTGTTGAAGCATTGGGATAATCGGGGTAATTCTTTTTGTCTTGCCCTCTTTACTGTCTCGTCAGGATTTTCACTATGGTTCCTGAGAAAAATCGGTTCACAACCATAGTTTTCTCGGGAATTAACTTGTCAACCTGAATCAGGAATAGGTTGACCTCTGGAAAAATGGATCAGCCTAATTCATCAAGTAGGAGTACAAAAATGACCTTTTTCTTGAAACAAAATGGGAAACCATGGTAACTTTACAGGTACAGATGTCTGAACTGGGAAGTAGGTAGTGGTGGAAGTTTTGGAGTGTAAAGACAGATGAGAAAGAATCTGTGATATATACTGTCTCTGTGAACAATTTTAGTTAAGTATCATTAAGGTTTCCTTCCCAGCAGCACCATTTATCTCTTTTCTTCTGTCAAGTCCACCACCTCAAGCTTTGGTGCCCAAATGACTCCTGCTGAAGAAACGTCATCTTTGGGGCATTCTTTCACTAACACTTCCCCACAAACATGGAAACATTAATGCACATTTTCCCAAGTGAAAGCAAGCCAGGCCTGGGAGACCGTAAAGAGCCAACATTTCCAATTTATGAAAAAATAACTAGCTCTTCTGCATCATTTTCCTCAGCAGCCACAATTTCTTGTATCATTTCATATTTAACTACTGCCATCCTCTTGAGATTCAAAAGACAACGGGCTGCCGAGCAAGTCATCAAATAGAACGTTGAATATGTAGGTGAATAATTAAGTTAAAAAAAAAATGGTGCACAAAATCATTATTTACAAGTATAAATTCTAAATAAATCTTGAAGATGGACTTTCTCTTATTTACAGTTATCATCTTATAGTAATGAAGGAAAAAATATTTCTCTTCATTTTCAATATTATTAATATTAATAAAATATAAATTATAGAAATGAAGAGAAAGTAATTAATATCAATAAAAAAGGTGAACGTAAATTTTGCAAAGTAAAAATAAGGAGAAATTTATTAACTCCACACTAAAACAATTGAAGGTTATAAATTAAAGAAACAAACGCGAGTAAATAAAGATACAAAATGGGTACAAAAATAATAAAAAATAAATTTCATAGCCATGCACCAAGGAGAGATATATTAGAAAAAAATTAGTGGAACATTTACATTCATAACCTAGAAAAAAAAGAATAAAAGATTTTATCTATAAGAATGGAATAAAAAAACCCCACACTCCCTCTCCACTACAAGCCATTAACCTCTACAAAAAGCCTCTACAAAAAGCAAGCAAGCACTATATTTGTTGTCATAGGTAAACATGTTCTGATTCCTCAACCCAATCCAACTTATCTAATAATTGTGTTGTATCGTATCGAACCATTTACAATCATGTTAGTTTGGGTTGATCCTCGGGTTAACCTATTAATTCTAACAAGTCACATAAATTAGTTGGAGTTTGTATCTTTTAAGCAAACAAAAACATAATTAAATTTTTTTAAATATTTAATAAAATTATAAATTATAGAATCATGATGTAATAATATTTTAAAGTATTTATAAAATATTAATATTATTAGATATGTAACAGCCCGGGTAAAAATTTTGGATTTTTACCGGACTGTAAAAGTCTATTTACCGTGATTTACTGTTGAATTAATCTTGGGTAATTAATTCAAGGCAAAACGGGAGTCGTTTTTCGAAATCGAAGGTTTTCCCGCGCTCGTGATTTTCCCGTGAATTTTTCGGAACTAAGTTGGTATTTTTCGGGTTTCGGAATTTCTCGAAAAATCACACCGGAAAATAATTAAGGAGGTATCTGTTATTTTCTGGTCCGGATCGGACCCGCCTGTATTATTGGTTAATCACATTCTGCACAGTAAATCACAGGTTGAACAGTGATTTTTCCGGTTTATAAAAGAAAGGAAACCAGAAGAAGAAGAGAGGAGAAGAGAAAAAAAAAAGAAAAGAGAGAAAAGAAAAGAAAAAGAAGAAAAAAAGAAAAAAAAAGAAAAAAAAGGAAACAGAAAAAAATACAGAAAAGAGGGAAAAAGGAAAAGGAAATGAAAGAAAAAAAAAGAAGAAAAGGAAAAAATAATTACTGAAAAATCGGAGAAAAAGAGAAGAAAATAGGAAAAAGAGGAAAATGAAAGAAAATGGGAAAAAAAAGAGAGAAAAAAACTGTTCATCGTCACCCGGCCGCGCCCCGTTACTGTGCACCAGGACACGTTCCCCGGCGACTCTCGACGCACCGCCGCCACCCTGGTGTTCCTCACGGCGTCGCGAGCTGAACCAAGTCGTCTCCGTCGCGTTCCACCGCCTGAAGCCCCCTGACGCGCCGTTGACCCGCCGAGGACCCGACGGATCTACTTCAACCCAGGCTGCCGCCTCGCGCCGACGTCGCCGCGCCGAGCTGCCACCGTCCGTGGTGTCGCCTGCAACCACCGCTGCTGTGGGAGTGCTGGCCATCTCCTGCCTTGAACCGTGTCGCCGCCGCGGCTGCACAACCCGTCGAGGTGAGCAGACCCGAATCCTTCGACCTGTGTGTTTTCCGGGTCGCGAGTTTCTGTTGGGTTGTGGGTTACCGTGGGCTTGGGCTTGGGTGTTGGGCCGGGTTTGGGCTTGCACTGTGCATTGCCTGGGCTTGGTCCTGTCCAGCCCAGCCCAGATTTCTTTTTATATATATATGTAAATATGTAATTATAATTTCTGGAATCTAACTAAAATCTGAAAAAAAATATAATTACCTTGAGAAAATTATGATCTAAATAATTCTAGTATTTTCAGGAAAATATAAATATATTTACTTGGTTAAATAATTAAGTAATGTTTTAGGAAAAACTAATATTATTTTGGAAAATATATATATACCTTAAAAATAATTCCTGGAAATTAATATGTATATTATTTTCGTCTGGAAAATTATAGTAATTATTATTTTGGAAATTATAGTTACTTTATGAAAAATATTTTGAAAAATAATTCTAATTAAAGTATAGTACCGAATTATATTCGGATATACGTATGGTTAAATATTTTTGATAAATGGAAATAATAAAGGATTAGAATCGGGATGAGTGTATTTCGTAGTATGGGCATCATTGCATACCGAATATGTGCATTTATGTGTATGTATGATTTTGTTGTATAGGTTTTTGGATATCGGGCAGTTTCCCGAGGAGCCGGCGTCGGACCGGTCATAGTTTCCGAAGTTGAGTAATCGGCCAAGGTGAGGATGGATTTCCTTCAATATGTGCCTTATTACTCGGTTATTGTATTTGGTGTTGTTGCTAGGAACAGGTTGATAACCTGGTACGACCCTAGCTTATCAGTGACGGGGCCCGGAAAGATAAAATTGGATAATTGATTTTTAATTGAGTCTTTTGGTTTGACTGTTGTTTTTGGACTTGAGTAATTTTTAGTGTCCATATTGATCGTCTTTCCATTGTCGTGAGCACTTCGGACTCACCCCTCACCTGCGGGCTTTCATCCCGTAGGATGAGTTACTTTTGGTACAGGTTGATGCATTCCAGACAGGCTGCGACGTTTCCCTTGGACGGGCTTGGATCCATAGTTTTCATGTGCCGCATACAGTGTTAGTGTTAGTTATTTAAAGTCTTCCGCTGTGCATACTTTTGCTATTATTGGGCCATTGGGCCGATTGTGTTATTGTTATCGTTTTTATTATGGGTTGTCGAGCCCGGATATTTGTTTTATACACTGTATGCTGAGTCATTTTGGGTTGGGTTGTCACAGTTCCGGCTCGTGTTTACTGTGTACGGTAAATTCGGGTCGGGGCGTTTCATTTTGGTAGCGGAGCGGGCGTTAGGTCTTGTTGGGCAGTCTTTGTGTGTTGTTGTCTTGTTTGCATAGTTCGCTCCAGTTCTTTATTATTTTATATCATTTAGTTAGTGCATTATGGATCTAGTCAAGGGACGCCAGCTGTCGCGGAACATACACATAAGAGGTAATGATGCCATAAATAAGCGAAATTGCAAATATTATTAATAATACTGATATTTTGAGTACAAAGGGAAATATTAATATATTGATTGCAAACAGAAATATTACATTGATATTTTATAAAAAGAGAAATAATACATTGATTTTTGATATTATATAAAAAGAAAAATACAATTAACGGTTTGCAACGACGTTGACACGGAAGCTGTTTGCGTCACTGTTGATGTTGACCGTGACCCTATCGCTCCAAGAGAACCACATGCCGCCTCTGTCGCGCTGGCCAGGAATCTCGAACCGGTTAGCTTGAGGGAATCGGAGTGGAATCAGACCGTGATCGTCCCGTGGTTGCCACTGTGTCTCCGTCAGAAGAACCATGTTGGGCTTGTACTGGTTCTTCAAGTCCCTCAAAGTACGCGAGAATTCTTGTGCACACCTTGCCACTCCTCTGCAGTTCCACACCAGCAGTCGAACCTTTGGCCAGGTTGGAGGTAGCCGAGTCATTCTGGGTATGCTCTGGGCTGTCATTGCGAGCTGGTAGTAAGCGCCTTGCTCCACAGTCTGGCAAGTGGACTCCAGGTTGAACTCTTGAAGCCTATCCGAGATGAAGAACATCACGGAGTTTGCTGAGCGTAGTATGAAGTCCTCAGCGTCCCATGGTCCTCTAGGAAGAACACCTCTTCCATTGGAGTGACGAAGAACCGCGACGAGTAGAGTTCGTCGACGAAAACTAGGCGTGGCATTCTGCCGAGCTCGTTCAGTAGCTCTTCAGCACGTTCGTTGACCATGCTGTACGCCAGACGGTTCCTTCTGCCAAGATTGGCACCTTCGACAAAGAACACCGACGAGGGAGCAGGCATTTTGTTTGAACGTGTGGGGTTTTGTTTTGAACGTGGTGTTTTCTCTTGCCTTAGCGTTTCGTTGCTTTGATGCTTTTGATAATTTACACTTCACCGCTCCTTCTTTTATACTCTTATGGGGAGCGTGATTACCGTTTTTGATTTTCAAGATTTTGTTTTTTTGTTTTTTTGAATTTTACCGTTGCTTGCATTTATTGCTTTACGCATTTTTCGGACCCATGCCAGAGATTTTCAGCTTTTCCTAACTCATGATTTTCTTTCGCTCTGGCTATCTTGTCTTTCTTTCCACGGTCTTGCTATATTTTTCTTGCATCTTTAATCACAAGCATCCGTGACCGTTGAGGCTAGACGGATGGGACCGTATCTCGAGTAGAGCGCATGTGCGACAAGTTCACAGCTGTTCGAACATCGTGGAGAGATACGAGCCTTGACAGACGTTTTGTCTTATGCGGAAAATGTGAACAAGTGGGTATCGTTTCTTTCGAGGGACACAGGACGTGCTCGTGATCATCGCCTTCCGAGTTGACGGGTATCATTTTCACGAGGTTAACAGACGTCACCGTTAGATTTACGTTACGTTTCTCGGGATCGAGAATGCTTAGGACCGACTTGGGCGCCGATCATGAAAACGTGTTTTTGTTTAATTTCTTTTTGTTTTGATTTTGTTAAAGAAATTTTACTTTTAATTTCTTCATATTTGATTTTAAATTCTTATTATTGATTTTTTGTTTTACTTTGAGATGTTTTATTTTTCCATTTAACATAAGACTTGGTAACACAAGAGATTTTTGATTTTAAAAGGAAATTTATTTTATTTATTTTATAAAGGTTTACAACAGGAGAAGAAGTACTCTCTATGGAGTTACTTGCTTCTCTAGGTCTTTTACAATCTTTTTGGCATTTTCCATGTGAGGGAAGAGCTCCATGCACGCTAGTTCTATTTGCGCCACCGCCGAGCTGATCTTCTTCAGCGAGAAGTTCAGTTGCGTCAGCTTCTGTTGCGGAGTGCTGCTCTCAGCGACCGCCTTGCCTTTTCTGTCATCAGCTTTCTTGGGGACTCGCTTCTTCCGTCGTTTTGGGGAAACGACCATGTGCTCCTTCAGGCCGATGATGTTGGTTTTGAACCGCTTCTTCGGAGGTTCCTCATCAGAGCTTGTCGGGAAGGCTTTGCCGCCGATGTAGCTGTTGTTCTCGGAATCGGAAGTTGTTCTTGATCTCAGTGGAGAATCCATGACTGTGTGTGAGTATGCAGGTCATGAGGGTTTGGTATTTATAAGCGGATGAGAAGTCGCTTAAGGGTATAAGCGGTATCTCATGTTGAGGTTGGATACCTGGCAGAGTGTGCCAGAATCTTATCGTGGTAGAACCCACGGATAAGACGGAATTTCGGGGACGAAATTCTTTTTAAGGTGGGTAGTCTGTAACAGCCCGGGTAAAAATTTTGGATTTTTACCGGACTGTAAAAGTCTATTTACCGTGATTTACTGTTGAATTAATCTTGGGTAATTAATTCAAGGTAAAACGGGAGTCGTTTTTCGAAACTGAAGGTTTTCCCGCGCTCGTGATTTTCCCGTGAATTTTTCGGAACTAAGTTGGTATTTTTCGGGTTTCGGAATTTCTCGGAAAATCACACCGGAAAATAATTAAGGAGGTATCTGTTATTTTCTGGTCCGGATCGGACCCGCCTGTATTATTGGTTAATCACATTCTGCACAGTAAATCACAGGTTGAACAGTGATTTTTCCGGTTTATAAAAGAAAGGAAACCAGAAGAAGAAGAGAGGAGAAGAGAAAAAAAAAAGAAAAGAGAGAAAAGAAAAAAAGAAAAAAAAAGAAAAAAAAAGGAAACAGAAAAAAATACAGAAAAGAGGGAAAAAGGAAAAGGAAATGAAAGAAAAAAAAAGAAGAAAAGGAAAAAATAATTACTGAAAAATCGGAGAAGAAGAGAAGAAAATAGGAAAAAGAGGAAAATGAAAGAAAATGGGAAAAAAAAGAGAGAAAAAAACTGTTCATCGTCACCCGGCCGCGCCCCGTTACTGTGCACCAGGACGCGTTCCCCGGCGACTCTCGACGCACAGCCGCCACCCTGGTGTTCCTCACGGCGTCGCGAGCTGAACCAACTCGTCTCCGTCGCGTTCCACCGCCTGAAGCCCCCTGACGCGCCGTTGACCCGCCGAGGACCCGGCGGATCTGCTTCAACCCAGGCTGCCGCCTCGCGCCGACGTCGCCGCGCCGAGCTGCCACCGTCCGTGGTGTCGCCTGCAACCACCGCTGCTGTGGGAGTGCTGGCCATCTCCTGCCTTGAACCGTGTCGCCGCCGCGGCTGCACAACCCGTCTAGGTGAGCAGACCCGAATCCTTCGACCCGTGTGTTTTCCGGGTCGCGAGTTTCTGTTGGGTTGTGGGTTACCGTGGGCTTGGGCTTGGGTGTTGGGCCGGGTTTGGGCTTGCACTGTGCATTGCCTGGGCTTGGTCCTGTCCAGCCCAGCCCAGATTTCTTTTTATATATATATGTAAATATGTAATTATAATTTCTGGAATCTAACTAAAATCTGAAAAAAAAATATAATTACCTTGAGAAAATTATGATCTAAATAATTCTAGTATTTTCAGGAAAATATAAATATATTTACTTGGTTAAATAATTAAGTAATGTTTTAGGAAAAACTAATATTATTTTGGAAAATATATATATACCTTAAAAATAATTCCTGGAAATTAATATGTATATTATTTTTGTCTGGAAAATTAGGATTGTGGTTTATGTAAATAGATATGTATTTTGTAAATTTAAAGTAATTATGTTTTGTGTTGGAAAATTAAATTGTATATGTATTTAGAAAAAGGATAATACTATATAAATATTTTTCTGAAAATTATAAATACGTTATTATTTTCTGGAAAAATTATAGTAATTATTATTTTGGAAATTATAGTTACTTTATGAAAAATATTTTGAAAAATAATTCTAATTAAAGTATAGTACCGAATTATATTCGGATATACGTATGGTTAAATATTTTCGATAAATGGAAATAATAAAGGATAAGAATTGGGATGAGTGTATTTCGTAGTATGGGCATCATTGCATACCGATTATGTGCATTTATGTGTATGTATGATTTTGTTGTATAGGTTTTTGGATATCGGGCAGTTTCCCGAGGAGCCGGCGTCGGACCGGTCATAGTTTCCGAAGTTGAGTAATCGGCCAAGGTGAGGATGGATTTCCTTCAATATGTGCCTTATTACTCGGTTATTGTATTTGGTGTTGTTGCATTGTTGGATGCTGTGCTTATGTTGTGTTTTGGCTCGGGATGTCTATCCCGGTGCTTGTTTGGTATTTTTGGGATGTTTATCCCCGTGTCGATTTTCTGTGTCGTTTGGAATAAGTAAATGGATAATTAATGAATTGTGATGAGGATGTCGATCCTCGGTATTTTGGTTAGGGATGTCGATCCCTGTGACTTGGTTTTTAATGACGGTAATATAATTGTCACGTGGTAAGTAGAGGTACGACCGGATGGTTAGAGACTGTTTGTGGTGGCCATGATCTGGGTTACTTGATAAGCATGTCTATGCTTGGGATGTCTATCCCGGTTTGTTATTTTTGGGATGTCTATCCCTGGGTTCTTTTTGATCTGGCACCAGGAACAGGTTGATAACCTGGTACGACCCTAGCTTATCAGTGACGGGGCCCGGAAAGATAAAATTGGATAATTGATTTTTAATTGAGTCTTTTGGTTTGACTGTTGTTTTTGGACTTGAGTAATTTTTAGTGTCCATATTGATCGTCTTTCCATTGTCGTGAGCACTTCGGACTCACCCCTCACCTGCGGGCTTTCATCTCGTAGGATGAGTTACTTTTGGTACAGGTTGATGCATTCCAGACAGGCTGCGACGTTTCCCTTGGACGGGCTTGGATCCATAGTTTTTATGTGCCGCATACAGTGTTAGTGTTAGTTATTTAAAGTCTTCCGCTGTGCATACTTTTGCTATTATTGGGCCATTGGGCCGATTGTGTTATTGTTATCGTTTTTATTATGGGTTGTCGAGCCCGGATATTTGTTTTATACACTGTATGCTGAGTCATTTTGGGTTGGGTTGTCACAGTTCCGGCTCGTGTTTACTGTGTACGGTAAATTCGGGTCGGGGCGTTTCAAGATAATTTTAGTAAGTTTGGCCTTCAATATTAAAATAAATTTTGTATTAAGTTAGAAAAATATATATACCCTAAGGGGTCATAAATAGTTACCTATTAGGTAGATGGATCAACCTGTGACCTAACTTGCTAATTTTCGTATTGTGTCATAAATAGGTACTATTAGATAGGTTGACGAATAATACATTTTCTTATTAAAGATCAACAGAGCAAACGGTAGGAAACAAGGATGATTTGTTGCATGCTTTACTTTTCAAAAATTCATGTCTTAAAATTCAAAGTTTACAATATAGTTGGTATTTTACTTAAATGTTTAATATTTTGCATTCTCAACAAAAATTTCAAGAGAATATTGTAAGAGGTGATTATTATATTAACTATTTTTAGCACTTATATGAACTTATAAATTACAATTTCAAATTTTCACCTCAATTAATAAATATTTAATTGATCTTTTAAATTATTGTACAATTATGACAAAATGGATGCACCTGCACAAAAACTAGTTTCATAAGCAATTATTAGTAGATTAACAATATCTATATATATGGTATATTGGTACGCCACAGGCTCAGCCTCATACTACTACGGTGCCAAAATGGAATTTGTAATCTTCTTATTTAATGGTTCATTTCATTCACGGGGGCGTATAAATATAATGGGTAGGTGGGGATGCAATAATGGAATTGGTAATATGGGCCATAGGGTGAAATAAATAACATTTCAGCATGATGTAGTTGGCATGGCCCATAAATGCACTAATGGTGCACCTAATCTAATGTGGTCCATGTGACACCATTTTTACCTCCTTTTTCTCCCCCGCTTTTACCACCCTCTATTTCTTTCTCATTGTTGCTCTCCCAGTTAAATTTTAGATGATTCGAATTGGAAAAAAAAAATTAAATGGAAACTTTAATTCATTTGGTGTGACACGAATATGTCCAAGACCCATCTACTAATACTATCCAGAGAGGGTCAGTGTTTTGCTTTTGTTTGTACATATCTCCCCTGTCTTGTTATGCCAAGAACTATTATTAGAAGTAAAACAAAGGGAGGGAGGGAGGGAGGGAGGGGTGGGGCTCAACTAGTATCTATACTTCTTTTTGGCAAAACATCCAATTTAGAAAAACCAATTAATTTTGTTTGATCAATTTCGCTCACGGTTACTAACTTTTATTTCACCAGTAGCAGCACGTGATCCTTTATATTTCCTTCTTTATAAATAACTGATTGGATAACGACTCCACGAGTCCTATATCTTTTTCCTAAATCTCATTTGAGTCCTAAAAAAGAAAAACGCCTATTTCGAGTCCTATGACGTTTAAAAAGAACACCAAACGAGTCCCCGTCCAATTTTCCGTCAATTTTGGCTGTTATCTTTGACTTTTCAAAATCCACATCAGCTCCACATCATCATAAATTGCCATGTCAAAAAATACCATAATTTACAAAAAAAATACCTAATTAATACTAAATCAAAAAAAAGAAGAAGAAATCGAAGAAAAAAAGAAAAGAAAACTACCGTGGAGGAGGAGTGCGAGGAGAGTGAGTAGAGGGTCGCACATCGCTTGGAGGCGGTGGGGAACGGTGGCGAGGCGAGCGCCTGGATGGCGACCGTTGTGCATGGGTGTCGGGCCTGCCCTAGCTGCTCTCGGTGGAGGAGGAAGGACTCATTCTGGGGCTCGGCAATGGAGGGTGGCCGCTTGGCAGTGCTGTGGGTTGAACGGCAGTGGGGGCTCCTCCGTGTGAGGGTGAGCGGCGAAGAGCAGCGCTGCTGCCTTTTGTAGATGCAACATGTGGAGGAGGAGAGTCGGGGGCAGTAGCTTTAGGGGCGGAGCGAGGCGGCGGATAGGGAGAGCTGCGGGTGCATGGAGGAGATCGCTGCCGGAACAGCTCATCAGCAACCCCAGCAACCTGCAACAAACTGTGGCCGAACACCACAGCAACCACCCCGATCCACTGAGTCCACCCCGAGACAACAAACAACCCAGCAACACTCGAATCACACGATGGCGGCTTCAGTCGAGCTCGACGGCTCTTGACGGTGCAGATCCCTAATGTATCTCGACCGAGAGGTCGAGGCGAGTTGCCCCGGGTTGTTGACGGAGAAGACGAAGCTGAGTACGCTGTCGCCATTTCTTTTGGTCTTCTCCACTGTCCGCCGTCGCTAAGACATAGAAGGAGGCTCGGGGTTCTCTAGGTTGCAATGAGAAGTCGCCATGGCCGCCGCCTGTGTCGTCGGGCTGTGATACAGACCGGGAAGAGGTCTGGTGGGCCTTGTGCAGGTTGTATCGGGCGTGGATTCGACATGGGTGCCATCGTCGCCCGGTAAGTCCCCGACGATCTCTCCCTTCTGTTCCCCTGTTCTTTGTTTCTTTTCCTTTTGTCTTTGGGTTCGATTTATTTATCGGGGTGGTTGTTGTTGATTTGGTTGTTATGTGTGGCATTTGATGGTGGCGACTGGACGATCCAGTGATGGTTGATGGTGGCTGGGCTTGAGTGTTTCCAGTGGAGGAGATGGGTGCATGTGGCCGACGGTTGTGGGTTGTTTGCTGGGCGGCGGGTTTGGGAGAAAAAGAAATTGAGGGTTGGAATGAAGGAGGATGAGTGTAAGTTAGTTTTATTTTGTTAAATTAATACGAATTTAAATACTAACTGTTATTGATTAATTATTAATTGTCACTATAATGTTTTCTGGTTTTTTTTAATTTATATCATTATCCACGTAGATACTTAACGGCCAGGTCAGCAAAAAATTGACAAAAAACTGAACGGGGGACTCGTTTGGTGTTCTTTTTAAACATTATAGGATTCGAAATAGGCGTTTTTCTTTTTTAAGACTCAAATGAGATTTAGAAAAAAGATATAGGACTCGCGGATTCATTATCCCAATAACTGACCTTAATCTCCACACAAGGCTCCATTTTCCCTCCCTCCTCCTCTCCTCTTACTCCCGTCCTCTGCACCTCCATCCTGGGTATTCCTCCTAAGTCTCTGCTAAGGGAAAGACTTGAATACCTCCTCTGACTTTAGTACCTCCTCTCCGGTAATAAAGTCTTTCCCTCTCAGCGACTTAGGAGGAATACCCTGTTGGTCGACGTCTTATCCGTAAAGGAATTTGCCAAGAATGTCCTCTTAAAGTACTTGCCATCGGAGTTCGATACACTGTGCACCCACCCAATGTTTGGTTCCGAGAGTGGGAAGGATTCCTGGATGGATGGGTTTGCCTTTTATTTTATGTATGATAAGGCGAGGAGAGGGTTAGTAGGTTTGAGAAGTTTCTTGATAGTTTTGGATTGGAGTCTTTCGCCAATTAATACTAAAGGCCATGAGACACTGCTGTTGAATCTCTGGTGGATAACACCTCTGGGATAGTTTTGACTTGTATTATGGCTTTATTCTATATATGATCAGAATGCTTTGGAGCAGCTGGATGTGGCTTTGAGGCAATTAAGAAGCAGTTGTTTGGGGATTCAGTGGAGAGGCCTAATGCATAATTGTCGCAACCAACTGCTACTTAATCTCCTCAAATGCCACATCCAGCCTCTCCAGCTGCTCCAAAGCATTCCGATTATACATAAACAATCCATAATACAACTCCAAGCTATCCCTAGAGGTATTATCCACCAGAGTTCAGAGAGCACATACCAAAGAATTATCCCCAGAGAGCATTTTTCTAAACCAAAGAACTTAAGCGATGTATTAACCGGCCATTTTCTGCTCTTATCTAATCTGCACTTATTGTGTAAGGATCCCAGTGATAGGTATCATGGCAGTGTTGAGGTTCACTTGGACAAAGGTAAAGCTAAATTCCCTCATTTTTACTATGATTTTATATGGTTCATGCATATGTGGAATATTGTCAACATATAAAATGAATTTCGTTGCAGCTTGTTGTTTAGGGATCCTCACCAAGTGTTAGAGCAAGTCTGTATTGAGACAAAGGTACGTAACCCCCTGTCACATTAGTGAGAACTTGACTGGTTTCCTAGAGTTGTAAGTTATATCATTTTGTGGTTATTCAAATCCGGCATTGCTAATTGGAGAAAAGGGTAAGTGAAGTTATAACTTCATCTGCTTTTCAAATATATTGTCAGGAAATCCTTTCAGCGACCATTCCCATTTGAGCTTTCAACATTTGTTTCTTGAAGAAAATCACTATGTGCAGAAATACATAACATATCTATCTTTCTCTTTTATCCATCATTAACTCTATACCTTTACAGACTTTGTTTTGTTGCATGTTGTTAAGTTCTAAGAGACCTAAATTCATCTCTGGATAATGTTTTCACTTCTTGCATATGCCTTGCGGTTGCATTTTATTGCTTTAGCCTGATCAATGTCTCCATCCATTGGTAAGTCAGCAAAGAATACTATTTAACTGAAATTGTTGCTTAATTGTTTCCTCCTTTTGTTTTGTAGGCATGGGATTAGGCAGTTGCAAACTGGTTGGAAAGATGGCCCAGTATGCATAACCCAATGCACAATTCAGCCAGGGCAGAGCTATGCATACAATTTCACAATCACAGGGCAAAGGGGTACACTTCGTTGGCATGCACATATTCTGTGGCTAAAAGGTCCACTGTCCATGGCTCCATCGTTAAATTGCCCAAGCGTGGCGTTCCCTATCCATTCCCTACTCCACACAGGGTATACGATTAACCATTTCTTATTTACTTGGATTAGTTGTAATTAAATAGCTAACAGAATCTACCTTTTTTTATTATCTTGAATCATCTGCAGGTGGTTTCACATTGCCAGTGGAGAGCGGCAAGACCTATATGCTTAGCCTGATCAACGTTGCACTTAATGAAGAGCTCTTCTTTAAAATTGTAGGGCATAAGCGTACTGTTGTGGAATCTGATAATTGGAGACACTGCTAGGGTATGATATCTGGTAATTGGAGTTTTCCATACTGATTGCATTAATGATCAACTAACAACTAGTCTTTAGTGCTTTCGGAACCTAATGTTCTATTTTCGGCAAGTTGTAACATATGCATAGTTACTGCTCTTTCAGTGTTTTTATTGGATGGCTTCTTTGGGGTGACAACTGCACAAAATTTAACATCATTTCTTTGATGTTTGTTTTGTGTCCTTTGCTTCTGTTTCTAATTTCTTCCTCCAGGTTTTGGAAGTGATGCTGATAATCCTCATTTGCCAATTTCTATGCTTTCATTACAGTATGGAATTAAGATTCCAAACACGATTAACTTGTGTTTTTTCCATTTCAGATAGTCCTAAACCGAGGAGGAAAAGAATTGTGAGTTTGAAATCATGGGAGATTCAATCAGAACAAGAAGAGCCTTCTCCTTCCATTTCGCATCACTCATCTCCATCACAATCTGATCAAGAACAAACTCAGTTTTGATTATTGTTTATTTTGTGAGGGAAAGCTACCAATTTCTTTTTTGATGCTAAATTTAGGACTTCTGATGACTGCAGCTGTCAATTGAAAGATTTTTAGAAGGGTCTTGTTTATTTGATTCAGTCATGTTTTACTTGAATTCGGTGGACTTGAATTCTGTATGTAACGCATATGATCATTTGTATGATTTAATAAAATCTTAGTTTTGATGACTGTTTGTGTTATTGATATTATTGTGAATGGTTAATTATAGTTCTAATTGCTCATTAAAAAAAATTACAGGTTTTACCTTTTTTTTCCTCTAAAAAAAATAACAAAATATTGTGGCGGTTAAAACCCCCCACAATATAACCCTCACAAATTGTGAAATAATATTGAGGGGTTAAAACCCCGCAACCCCCATTGCAAAATGTAAATTAAGCAGGTTGTCATCACGGGTTGCCCAAGAACCCCGCAAGCAATTTGCGACGATTGTAACCGTGAGAGTTTGAGCAACTCTCGCAACGGCAAATAGCGGGGGTTAAAACCTCCGCAATATGCATATTTTAGCCCCCAAAAATTGCACGCTTTTTTGTAGTGAGGCTTTGCTTTGGGAATGCTTTCCATCATAAAACACGTCTAATGAGTCGACTTCGTGGTATCAAGCTTGCTCTGGATCGGGCACCTAATCAATACTTAAGGAGATTGAACACAAAACTTAGAGAGGAATACGAACAAATGTTGATTCGGAGGAGTGGATGTGGTTACAGAAGTCTAGGTGAAATTGGCTAAGCCACGGTGATAGAAATATCCACTTTTTTCACATGACAACTAAGCTTCGGCATAAGAAGAACAGAATAGAAGCCCTTCAGGATAATGATGGACATTGGCAGTATGATACTACATTTTTGAAACAAGTGGCAGTATCATTCTTTCGTACTCTCCAGACAGAGGAAGGACAAGGTGATGCAGTTGCTCTAGTCGATGCTTTTCTTACTCTTTTAGCTGAGACATTGGGAAATTTTACGAAGGAGATTACTTTGGACGAGGCTCGTAGGGCGGTTTTTGATATGGGAGCGCTGAAGGCTCCCGGGCCAGATGGTATTCATGCTCTACTTTATCAAGCCAGTGGTCAGTAGTGGCACTTGATGTATTCCAATTTAGTCTGGATACTTTCTCCACTAGGAGGGTGGACACTCGGGTTAATTTAACACTTATTTGCTTGATTTTGAAATTTGATCATCCTACTACTTTGTCCCAGTTTAGACCAATTAGTTTGTGTAATGTTTTAATTTGTTTAAGATTATTACCAAGTTATTGGCTTTCAAACCTACCAAGTTATTACCAATTAGTTTGTGTAATGTTTCAAACCTACTGTGGATTTTATGGCCTTGAAGATTGACTTGGTGAAGACGTATGATCATATCTGTTGGAGCTTTGTTGAGGAGATGAAATTGGTAAGTATCCCGGACAGTATTGTGACTGTGGTTTTGCGGCTAGTATGCGGGTTTGTTGTTGTATGAGCAGAGACAAGGATATATTTTACTGAAATACCTCATGCATCTCATACATCTTTTATTGAATGCAACGTACAATATTTATATTGTTATATATGAGCAGTTAGAACTGCTTTACAACTTCTTATCTCCCCATAACTGGTGTAACTACTAATTAATATTATCTCCATAATAATTAAATAAAATAATATATAACTAATCAAAGTCAATATTTTAACACTCCTCCTTGACTTTGATTTCACAAACTCCCAGTTCATCTCTTAGATACTCAAACCTAGCTTTAGGTAGAGCTTTTGTGAACAAATCAGCAAGCTGATTGGCTGTCTTGCAATGAATCAACTGTATATCTCCATCCTTTTGAACTTCTCGTAAGAAGTAAAATTGAATCTTGAAATGCTTTGTCTTTCCATGAAATACAGGATTGTTTGAGATAGAAATTGCAGCTTGGTTATCCACAAATATCTCTATACTCATGTCTTGCTTCATCTGCAAATCTGTGAGTATTTTACGAATCCATAAGGCTTGATTAACAGCTTCAGTAGCAGCAATATATTCTGCTTCAGCAGTGGATTGTGCAATGATCTCCTACTTCTTAGACCTCCAAGAAAATATGCCTGAACCAAAGCTGAAACAATAGCCTGAAGTGCTTCTCATGTCATCAAAAGAACCAGCCCAATCACTATTAGAAAAACCATGCAACTGAAAATTTTCAACTTGACTGAACTTAATTCCATAGTCCAATGTGCCTTTGATATATCTAACCACCCTTTTTGCAGTTGTAAAATGGATGTCACTGGCACAATGCATAAATCTGGATAATAAACTCACAGCTTGTGTAATATCTGGCCTGGTTACAGTGAGATACATAAGACAACCAATAAGACTTCTAAATGTACCTTCATCTGCCTTTTTAGCCCCATCTTCTTTGAAAAATTTCTCCATCAAATTCATTGGAGTGTCAACAGGCTTGCATTCCTCCATCCGAAATTTTTTCAGAATTTCTCTAGCATATTTTTGTTGGTAGACAAAAATTCCAAAATGCACTTGCTTAATCTCCAAACCAAGGAAGTATGCCATCTCCCCAAGGTCTGTCATCTCAAAGACACTGGTTATTTCAACTCTGAATTTTTTGACCAGTTCTGAATTATTTCCTGTCACCAACAAATCATCAACATATAATGAAACAATAAGCAACGCAGAACCAACATGCTTTATGTACAAAGTGGATTCACTCAAACTTTTCTTGAAACCAAGTCCCAGCAAGTTTTCATCAATTCTGGAATACCAGACTCTTGGTGCCTGTTTCATACCATAAAGAGCTTTCTTCAGTAAATACACTTTGTCTTCATATCCTTTTACAAGAAAACCTTCTGGTTGCTCAACAAATATTTTTTCCTGCAAAAAGCCATTTAAAAATGCTGACTTAACATCAAGCTGAAAAATCTTCCAATTTTTCTGTGCTGCAATTGCTAGGAGCATCCGGATGGTATCAAGCCTTGCCACTGGTGCAAAAGTTTCAGAATAATCAACACCATAAGCCTGTGCATAACCCTTTACAACAAGCCTTGCTTTGTGCTTATTCACAGAACCATCAGCATTGAGTTTGGTTCTAAAAAGCTATTTAACTCCAATAACAGCTTTGTGTGTAGGCCTTTCCACCAACTTCCATGTCTGATTTTTTTCAATCATTTTTATCTCCTCCTCCATTGCATCTATCCACTGTGGAGCTACTGCAGCCTCTTTGTAATTAGCAGGTTCACAAAGAGCAATATTGCACTTTTGATAAATATCAGAAAGCATCCTGGTTCCTCTCACAGGAGGGTCATCAATATTTTCCTCCAAAAATTTCATATTTTCTGGCATCTGCAAATTATCATCAACTTTTGGCATCTGCATGTCATCACCAATGTTCCAGTCACACTCCTTATTTTCGAAGAAAATAACATCTCTGCTCACTATAATTTTCTTAGAATGTGGCTGAAATATTCGGTAAGCTTTACTGACATCACTATAACCAACAAAAATACGAGGCTCTGATTTTTTATCAAGTTTATCTCTTTTTGCACTTGGTACATACACATGACATAATGCACCAAAAATTTTGAGATTTTTCAGGGAAGGCTTAAAAAAACCATATCATGCTTCATACGGTGTAATTTGGTCAAGTGCCCTGGTAAGAAGTCTGTTTAACAAGAAAACTGCAGTATTTGCTGCTTCAGCCCAAAATTCCTTTGGCAAATTTTTATCATGCAGTAGACATCTGGCCATCTCCATAATTGTCCTATTTTTTCTTTCACTCACTCCATTCTGTTGTGGTGTATATGGTGCAGTGAGTTGATGGTGAATTCCTGCTTCATCACAAAAGGAATTAAATTGACCAGAATTATACTCGGTACCATTATCTGACCTTAGCATCTGGATTTTACAGCCACTCTGATTTTCTATCCACGCCTTGAATTTCCAAAACACATCAGGAACCTCAGACTTGGACTTCAAAAAATAAATCCAACAAAATCTTGTAAGATCATCAATAAAAAGGATGTAATATTTACTCCCATTCAAAGAAAGAGTTTGTTGAGGCCCTACAACATCCGTATGTATTAGCTATAATTTTTTTATAGCCCTCCAAGATGACTGAAAAAATGGCAACCTGACATGCTTCCTAAATTGGCACCCTTTGCAATATAACTGAGAGGCTTCAAAAAATGGCAAATCCCTTGCAAAATTTTTCTGCTGCATAAAAGTGAGACCCCTGTGATGAAAGTGTCCAAGACGCCTATAACATAATTCAGCATTATTCACAGTTGCCGAAAATACAGCTTGTTCTTCATTACCGTCTTGTGTCTCCAAGGTCTCCAAGGAAAAACATTTTCCTTTCATTCCCACTTTTAGCACATCCTGACCATCAGCATCTCTGGTGACACATATTTTTTCTTTGAAAGACACCTAATATCCTTTCTCAAGCAACTGACCAACACTCAATAAATTTTGGTCAATCTCAGGTACAAACAAAATATCAGAAATAATTTTAACTCCTGAAGCACATCTAATAGCAACTGTTCCTTTCCCTTTGACAGAAATAAATTGGCCATTGCCAATTTTAACTTTAGAATTGACAGAATCATCAAGCTCTCTGAAAATACCAGCATCATGTAAGTATCCGGTTCATGCAATTGACAATCAAAAGCACAAAATACAACATGTATGCGCAACGGAAATACCGGATACACATGGAGGATCCATGCGAAGGGAGCTAAACCGAATAACAATTGTTCATACCTGTAACGGTTGAGGTCTTTCACCCAACTGTAGAACTAAATCAGCTAGAGCCAGACAAAAGCCTCGCCCCTCTACGGTATCCACACGAACCGCTATAACCGGCTGAAGAACGTCTCACGACTTCAACCCGAGCTCTCCCGAACTGGTGTGCTAGCAACAGGTTTCCAGGAGCTTTTGTGTGTGGTGTTTTTCTCTCAATTTTCAGACCACTCAAGAACTCTTCTCAAGCTCTGAAAATTCTCTCAAGAACAAGTGTGTGTGAGAAAGAAGATGAGCAATAGTGATATGATCACTCAACCCTCAAAGGGATAATGCATTAGTGGAGTTAATGGCCAACATGGTGGTCCACTAAGCAACATGATTATGTCTCCACATAATCATGTTTCCCACTAAGCATTATCAACACAACTCGACATGTTTTGGTTAAAAAATCTGACATTTAGTGAACCAAACCAGCCCAAAAACGACCCTGGTCCAACCATGGTCCAACCACACCTTGGTTCAACCATGGTCCAACCACGGTTCAACCACCTGCTCGAATCAACGGCTGTATGTGTGTGACCCTGTAGGCACTTGTACGTTCGACAATAATCGTAAAATCTCATTTTACAATTATAAGCAAAGAGCGGCGTCTAGCAACACATCATTGCCACTCGAACGACAAGATCAATGCTGATTCCACGTGCCTCGGAACATGTCATCGTCCCTTCGTCCCATTATCAAGATTAAACACGAGACATGGAATATGTCAATCTCGTATATGTTTAATCTCGGTTTCTTGATCCTCGAGTTAACCGGTGCAACGGATACCAATGATATCATATATCATTATCCGAGCATGGCCATGCATTTACGGTTCAACTCTATCAATAAACATTCCGATAATATACCCGTTATATGGGTTGGACGAATCCCCTCTGGATCATGCAAAACCCACTACACACTCATCGTATACCCAATGATTACCCTTACGTCTATCCAGTTACGGATGACCAGGAATAATATCAAAGCATATGACTCACATGTTGGGAACCTTGATGATCACAGGTCTAAGGACAATACATTATAAGAACCGCTATCGACAAAACATATAACGTTCCATGTAGCGTTCTTATGTGGGTCGGTCCAGTCCACAAGTTCTCTACCTTGTACCCGTATGTAGAATTCATATCACATGTGCAATTCTCAACATACGCTAGTCTTAATTTATTATTACAACCCATCCATAATAATAATCGAGGATAATTTAAGAATATGAAATATTCTAGGGTTATAAGTATGTGCAAGCGTTTATCTTATAAACGATACTTATTGGAATAACCTTAATGCGTATACGTGACTACAAATAATCATCCATGATTGGCTTTTGGGCATATTACACTAACAATCTCCCACTTGCACTAAAGCCAATCATCCATATATCTCATACATGTGGATCTAGCATGACCATCATGCTTCCGCTGCGTGAGAAGATTAGACAATAGATCTCCTACTTTGTTCCCAAAAGGAACTATACACAGCCTCAGTTGTAGAGTCAACTACTGTCTCTTGCTTGGAACTCTTCCAGCATACAACACCTTGCTTGGAACTCTTCCAGCACACATTACCACTTCCAAGACAAAACACCTATCCTAACTGCGATCTAAAATCACCCATATCGGTTTGGAAGCTAGCATCTGTGTAACCCTTTACACAAGCTCATCAACGCTTCCGTAAACCAGGAATGCATCCTTAGTGCTTCTCAAGTACTTAGGATATTCTTAACTGATGTCCAGTGACTCTCACCGGGATCAGACTGGTATCTGCTTGTGACACTCAAAGCATAAGCGACATCCGGCCGAGTACATAATATGGCATACATGATAGATCCTATTGCCGAAGCAAAAGGAATCTTACTCATCCGCTCTCTCTCCTTAAATGTACTAGGACATTGATACTTTGAGAGAGATATGCTATGTGACAAGGGCAAGAATCCTTTCCTGGAATCTTGCATGCTAAACCTCTTTAGCACCTTGTCAATATACGTACTTTGACTTAGCCCGAGAAGCCTTTTGGATCTATCTCTATAGATCTTTATACCTAACACATAGGCAGCTTCTCCTAAGTCCTTCATCGAGAAATTCTTTCCTAACCAAGTCTTTACAGACTGTAGTGTCGGAATGTCATTCACAATGAGCAAGATGTCGTCAACATACAACAACAAGAAAACAATGGTGCTCCCACTAACCTTCTTGTAAACACATGGTTCATCTTCGTTCTTGATGAAACCAAACTCTTTGATTACATCACTAAAACGAAGATTCCAACTCCCAGAAGCTTGTTTCATTCCATAAATGGATCTCTGCAACTTGCATACCATATTGGCATTCTCTGGATTGACAAAACCTTCAGGCTATGTCATGTACACATCCTCTAAAAGATTCCCATTAAGGAAGGCAGTTTTGACATCCATTTGCCATATCTCATAATCATAGTATGCCGCTACAGCCAATAGAATCCGGATGGATTTAACCATGGCAACCGGTGAGAAAGTTTCATCATAGTCAATACCATGAACTTGCTTGAAACCTTTCGCAACCAATCGCCCTTTATAGGTAATCACATTACCGTCCATGTCGGTCTTTCTCTTAAAAACCCATTTGCATCCAATGGGTTTTACCCCTTCGGGTGGATCAACCAAGGTCCATACCTTGTTTTCGTACATGGATTCCATTTCCGAATTCATGGCCTCTAGCCACTTCTCAGAGTCCGGACCCGTAATGGCCTGCTGATAGGAAGTGGGCTCATCCTCATCTATGAGCATCACGTCTCCAGCATGAGTCATGAGAAATCCATATCTCTCAGGCTCATACCGAGTCCTATCCGACCTACGCGGTCCATGTGTTACAGGCACAGGAATCTCATCCACAACTTCTTGTGGTTCCTGCCCTTGTTCCATCTCAGCCTCTATCTCTCGAACTTCTTCGAGTTCTACTTTCCTCCCACTGATTCTTCTAGAAATAAATTCCCTTTCCAGAAAAATAGCAGTCCGAGCCACAAACACTTTGTGCTCTAAAGGATTATAGAAATAGTACCCTTTCGTTTCCTTAGGGTATCCTACAAAGAGGCACTTGTCTGATTTAGGGCCGAGTTTATCCGAAGCTTCACGTTTTATGTAAGCCTCACAACCCCAAATTCTCATTAAAGGCAAATTGGGACGCTTCCCAGTCCATATCTCATATGGTGTCTTTTCGACGGATTTAGATGGAACACGGTTTAGTGTAAAAGCTGCACTTAATAATGCATGTCCCCAAAACGAAGGAGGAAGGTCAGCTTGACTCATCATCGTACGAACCATGTCCAACAAGGTTCTATTCCTCCTTTCGGATACACCATTCCATTGAGGTGTACCCGGCGGAGTGAGCTGTGATACTATACCACACTCCTTTGGATGATCAAGGAATTCTCGGTCTAAGTATTCACCTCCTCGATCTGATCGAAGAATATTAATACTTTTACCGAGTTGATTCTGCACTTCATTCTTGAATTCTTTGAACTTTTCAAAGGATTCTGACTTGTGTCTCATTAGATACACATAGCCATTTCTACTAAAATCGTCAGTAAATGTAATGAAGTATGAAAAACCACCTCTAGCCTGTGTGGACATAGGTCCGCATACATCACTATGTATAAGACCTAATAAGTCCGATGCTCTCTCACCCTTACCGGTAAAAGGAGCCTTCGTCATTTTGCCTAACAAACACGACTCACACGACTCACACGTCTCAAATGATTCATAATCAAATGAGTCTAAAAGTCAATCTTTATGGAGTTTAGATATACGAGTCTCGTTTATATGGCCTAAACGACAATGCCAAAGGTACTTTTCATTGGAATCATTCGTTCTAACCTTCTTCGTGTTAACGTTATAGATTGCGGTTTCTAGGTTTAGAACATAAAAACCATTGCTCAAATATGCACCACCATAATATACATCATTGAAATAAATGGAACAACAATTGTCCTTTATTACAAATGAAAATCCTTTCTTGTCAAGACAAGATACAGAAATCAGATTCCTGCTAATGGTTGGTACATAATAGCAATCGTCTAGTTTCAAAACTAAACCACTCGGTAAGGATAGATAGTAAGTTCCTACGGCTAATGCAGCAACTCTTGCTCCATTTCCCACACGTAGGTCTATCTCACCCTTAGCCAATCTCCTACTCTTTCTTAGTTCCTGAAGTGGAAGTCTCACTTCCCTTCTTCTTCTTCAACTCTTGAAGATAAACCGGGTAGTTCCGTCTCCAATGGCCAGACTTCTTGCAATGGAAGCATTCACCTTCCTTTGCAATGCCACCTTTAGGTTTCAGCATTTGTGAAGAAGATGCACCAAACTTTTTGGTGGATTTCTTCATCTTAGCTTTACCCTTTCCTTTGCCACCTCCAAGCATCAATATGCTATTGGATTTACTTGCCTTCATTTGTTGCTCAGCTGTTCCCAACATGTTGAGCAACTCGGACAAGGACTTGTCAAGATGGTTCATATTGATGTTCATGACAAATTGACCGTAGCTATCCGGCAACGATTGCAGGACTAGGTCAACAACCAATTCCTTCTGCAAAGGAAACCCTAGACCCTCAAGGCTTTCGATGTATCCAATCATCTTAAGCACATGAGGTCTGACAGGAGATGATTCAGCCATTCTGCATTGGAACAATGCCTTAGAGGTCTCGTACCTCTCATGCCTTGCTTGCTCCTCAAAGAGCATCTTAAGGTGTTCGATCATATCGAACGCCCCCATGTTCTCATGTTGCTTCTGAAGCTCAGAGTCTATGGTGACCAGCATTAGGCAAGCAATGTCCAATGCATCATCTAGATGCTTCTTGTAAGCATCCCTTTCTGCCCTTGGTGCACTAGGCGCCGGTTCACTCAGAACGGGCCCTTCGAGGACATACAATTTTTTTTCTTGTTTGAGGACAATCCTCAAGTTACGATACCATTTCAGGAAGTTATTCCCGTTTAACTTTTCCTTCTCAAGGACCGATCGCAGTGACAATGTGCTAGTGTTTTGTGCCATGGAAGCTCTACAACAAATAAGAGTCATGCATACAAATACATTTAACAAGGAATTCTATTAAATGTGCTCCTACTATATAAATCAAGACAATTATATAAGTAGGCCAAGATCCATATTTCACTACAACATATGTCAGCTTTGGCTGATCGCATATATCAATAGTTATTTAGGTAGACAACTCTTGTCAATTACATCTCATGTAACTCTTGGATAGTTGAGTGAACAACTCTTTGTTCTAGTCTATCTCATAGACTTAGCTCAACTCCTTGCCTCTAAGTCCTTAATCCTATTAAGATGACCTAGTTAAGTCCAACACCACAATAAGCAGTTCCGATATTACAATTATCGCGTCGCACCTTGCTAAGATAAACAAAGGCACCTTGCCTTGGCAAAACCTACCATTTGTTGATCGAAGCAATGATGAGTGCTTACCATGGAAGGCAACTAAGAACTTAATATTTTCATCAACATATAATTCCTACACATCACATGCTTGTTCTTGATAAATCATACATTGATGTCATGTAAGTTTGAAAAACAAAATACATGATAACATCGATGTTACCATTTGGAACTTCGATGTTGTGACAATCAAATTGTCCCAACTCTTTGGCAGTAGCTCAATAACATCGATGTTGGACATTACAACATCGATGTTGTGAAAACTCGAGCTCCAAACAATTTTGGCAGTAGCTCCATAACATCGATGTTTAACTTGAAGATCGATGTTTTGAGAATCTGATTCTCCCAACTACTTAGTAGCACTTAGTATTTCGGCCATATCCAGAGCTGTAGAGCTTCGATTTGTGCAAACTTGGTGTCCCTGGAAAGCTAAGAAGTAGGGCTACAACTTTACTGTTCAGGCCAGACACCAATTTGGCCTCCTTCTACCCCGAATTTTCAGTTGAAGTTACTGGGTTCCACAACATCGATGTTGACGGGCTTCTTGGACAAATTGGGCTTGATGGGCTCGGACTCGGTCTTCGGGCCTGGGCTCGTTGGGCTTTGACTCAGTCTTCGGCCCCGGGCTCTCCCGGTAGTGGGGCCGGCGGGTAGAGTAAATATATCAGTAGCCCCCCAAATGGCCGGGCTTTCTTGTAAACACGGGCATTTGGACCCTGATGAAGGAAAAAAGAGTGCAGTGTGTATCCCCTTTTATGCGTATCAGATTTTATTGAGATCCTAAATGCGCTGTTATCTGATCCTCCAGAGCCTCAGTTGGAGAATGTGATCGTTCCTTGACGGCCTCCTGTCGGAGAATGGGAATACCTCTTAGCTTCTGAAGTCCTTCTTAGTAGGGAGGATCCTGCTTTGAAAATGTCTTTTCTTGTTGGACATGTTATTCTCGCCAGTTTGAGCATCTATTATTTTAATTATGCCTGTGCACCTTTCATGTATGCTTGACTTTTGATGATTCAAGGCACCTGTGATTTTTATTGAAGTAGGTATCTCTATCCCTTGCTTTATAGCGAACCTCAGAACCTCAACCTGTGCTCGATTTTTGACGAACCTGTATTCTTTGGAACCTCGTTCGGTCCTTCATGTATTTTGGTTTTCGAACCTCGCTCGTCATTTAACTAATCAGGGTACCTATAATCCTGATTAAACTGGGGTACCTATATCCTTTACAGGTTCTTTTGCTAACCTGAGGACCTCTGCCATGGGCTTGTCGTTTGAGAACCTGGCTCCTCTAGCCCTTCTTTGATGTCATAGTGAACCCAGCACCTCTGGCTCCTTGTAATTTGTGAGTTTGGCTCATCTTGCCTTCCTTATGCCTGCTTGAGGGCCTCCAACTTCTATTTGTGTGCCTATGACTTTGCTGTATTCCGTCCTGGACAAATGATATGAAAAATTTAAGGGCCCTTAGACCCTGCGGTTCCTGTTCTAGTTTTTTTCCAACTCCAGCATCTGCACTTTGTTAGTAGGATCACGTTCTGCGGGAGGTTCCATCTCCCGTACCACTTGGAGTTGTTCATTCCTAAGCTCCACATGACCTCTTTCTAGGGCATCGGCGGGATTTTCGACTGTGACTATTGTTTTCTTTTCCGAATCCTCTGGTCCGTTTGCTCCTTTGTGCCATATCGTTAACTTTATTTTCCTAAATTTGAAGTTGCCCTTTTGGGAGTGATGAACCTCGTTCTTTTTCAGCTTCTCCCATCTTTTGTGGGTCTATCTTTGTGTTGGAGAGTTCCTGCCTCTCTAGGTGTCTTCTTTCCATAAATAGGTCCTCCAGGCGACCTCGCGGTATCTAGATCCAGCCCCCTGTATTGTTTCTTATAGGTTCGGCTTTTGGTACCTTTCTGTAGTTTAGCTTCTGGTTCCTGTATTGGGCCGGTTTGTATCATTGGTAGGTTCCAAGGACTCTTTCCTCTTTCGCTGCGGTTTGGCAAGCTTTGTGATTTGATCCTATGTTTGGAGATCAGGGCCTCTTATTTTGCCCATCATAATTGGGCGAGCCCCTCGCTCAGCTGGTTCTATTGAAGTAATTGTGACTCTTGTTGGGCTCCCTTTTCCTGTAGCCTCTATATCTAGGTCATGCATTGAATTGCTGCAGTGAGCCTCTGCTTCCTGCGCACTAGAGACTCTTCCTTTCGTTATGGTTTTGTGAGCTTCTATCATCGGCTCCAGTATAAGACATGGGCTCGAGGGCCTTAGCTTCGGGATAAACAACCCTTAAGCTTTTCGAAGGTTCTGGGTAGCATATGCCTTTAGCTTTTAGACTCAATGGTCCTTAAGCCCTTTTGAATATTTTGGGCATTATGTGCCTTGATTTTGGGGCTAAACAGCCTTTGAGCTAGCTTATTAATTATTTTAGGTATACCTTTAGCTTTTGGGCTCAACAGCCCGTAGCTTTTTTGACCTGTGGGTACTTCTGTACCTTTGGCCTAGATATAGGCTCGGCAGCCTCTCAGCTTGCCTAGGGACTCCATTTGGGCTTCAGGATCCTCAGAGCTTCTCCTAGTGACTCCTACAAGTACTTAATACCCCGGTCAGGCTGGATGTGAATTTAGGTATTCAGGAACCTTTAGGTCTTTTTGTGCTTTCGGGTTTGTATTGCCTTAGCAGGCCTGTTTGTTGTAGCTTTCGGCGCGAGGGCCTTTGAGCTTTGGGGCTCTTATTGGTACAAGGTACCACGACGTTGCTCCTTATAATTTTTGGGCACGAGGGCCTTTGAGCTTCGGGGCTCTTATTGGTACAAGGTAGCACGGCCTTATTCCTTATAATTTTGGGCACGAGGGCCTTTGAGCTTCGGGGCTTTTATTGGTACAAGGTACCACGGCCTTGCTCCTTATAATTTTTGGGCGCGAGGGCCTTTGAGCTTCGGGGCTCTTATTGGTACAAGGTACCATGGCCATGCTCATTATAATTTTTGGGCACAAGGGCCTTTGAGCTTTAGGGCTCTTATTGGTACAAGGTACCATGGCCATACTCATTATAATTTTTGGGCACGAGGGCCTTTGCCTTAAAAGGCTATTTGTGTTGTAGGATCTGTCTGAATTTTGCATTATATTTGGATTGCAGTTGCTTCATCGTCTACCTGCGATTTGTTGCAATTTTCTTCTCTAAGCAAGTTGATAGGCCTCGTTTACTCGAGAGAGCTTTTGGTTCCAATTGAGTCCGAAACCACCAATTTGTGCTATAGCATTCATGGACCTTTTCGCTATTTTTGGCTACATTGAGGCCTTGCGATTCATGGTATCCACGAAGCCTCATGCATTTTATGGTGTTCTTGCTCAATCTATACCCTTTACTCTCCCTTGTTATCGAGCCTCGCACAACTTGCTCCCGAAGGGAACCTATGTATTTTGGAGCCAAATGTAGCTTTCTCACTCGGGCGAGTTTGTGAGAGATCCTGTCCCCTAGGTAAGCTTAGAATTTCTCTAAGTCTGAGCTTTCCTACTTTATGCTTCGTTTTCATTGGAGCATGTTGCGCTCTTTGGAGCCTCGAGCAGTAGCCCCCAGCATGGGCCATTTTATACTTTGTGCCCTATAATGAGCTTTGTCGGATGTTGGTGCGCTTACAAGAGCTGGTTGGGGTACCTATCAGCCCAATAAAGGCCTTGTGAAGGTTTGGTCGCCTTTTGTGAGAGCCTCTTTAGATTTCTGGTTCCCTTATAGGATTATTCTTTACATCTGTTCCTCTTGTGAGGTCCTTAAGTTATTCACTTCGTGCTGGACCTGTTCGGGTTTTTGCTTATGTTAAAGCTTCTGTTTCCGAAGATCTATGTAGAGGACCTGTTACTGTTGTCATTGCATCATATCAGATTCCTCATAAGCTTTCTATTTTTCAAAAAGAAAATCTTCTTTCGCCTTTGATAGGAACCTGGTTTATTTTTCATGAAGATTCTCCTCTCCTAAAATTTCATTGCTTTACCTAAAGCATGCTTCTTTTGAGGTGTACTTTGAAACCTGCTTTCCGCTTTTCCTCGACGCATGGCATGGTGAGGGTCTCCAAATCATTTCGTGCCTTTCTACGAGCTTCCTTATTGGTTCTGTTCTTTGAACCGGGTTAATTGGTGCGAACCTCCACCTTCTGTTGTTGACTTGATCGTTTGTTCATTTCAAGAGCGTAGTTGGAATATTTTTTTCCTTTGTGGAAGCTCTTATTGTGATACCTGTCTCCCATGTAGGAATTTCTTTTGGATATACCTATTTGTATAACATGGCTTCTTTTCCTTTGTAGAAGCTCTCATTGTGATACCTATCTCCCTTGTAGAGATTTCTTTTGGATACACCTATTTGTATAACTCCTTTGAATGTCCAGCCCCCGCGGCTGATTTCTTATAATCTTTTATAAGATATCCAATCGTTGTTATTTGACTCCTTAAAATTTCTTGAGGCTTCTTTGAGCTTCTAGAAATTGGTAGGCATTTTTTATTTGCACCAACTATCTCCCTTAGAGCTTCACCTATAGTTCATTATGTTTGTCGTGGTTTTATGGGGCTTATGTTGCCACCACAGAAACTCCTCGAGGTTCTGGCGTCATCACGTGAACCTCTTTCTTTGTTAGCTTTCTTTGCTTTGGATTTCCTATATGTTCTCCGTAGGAACCTCGTGAACGACTGTTGAGGTTTAATGTGCGCATAAACATTGTTTGTTTTAAGGTTCTTTGGACCTGTTCATCTTGGAATCCAGAATCTGAAACCTAGAACTTGGAACCCTTTTTGCGCTAAGCCATGCGAATATGTTTCGCTAGAATCATTTTGCATCTGTTGGGGCTGTGCACCAGCACTGCTTGCATTTGTTTCGAGCATCCTAGGCCATATGACTCCTCCATAGGAACTCTTTGAATCTGTTCACCTTTGTGGCGCTAGAAGGAAGATCTATTTTGAGTTATTGGTCCATTTGCGCAAACCTGAATTGTAATTGTCCTGTGAATTTTGTGGAACCTGTAGGTACATCGTTGGTGAGATTTTGCCTAAGTGTTTAACATTTCAGTCTCGGTTCCTCTTTTGTGGAACTCTTTAGGACTGTCCTCCTTTCCAACGGTATTATTGAAGAGGACCTGCATATTAAAATCTCCATTGAAGTTTCTAGGCTTTAATCCCTATTTTGCCTCTTGATGTATGTATTTTGGTGATAGATGACTTCATTGAGAATCTTTTAGTTCCCACTTTAAGTATCAATTGGTTTCTCCTGAGGATCTTCATCGAACCTGAGCCGGCCCTACAGGATCTGCTTCAAATTGGCATTTCAATAATGGAAATGTCTTCGGGACGAGCGGATTTATTTTGGGCCTCCGCCCTCCCTTTAAGACCCTTGAAATATTTTTTCCGGACCTAATAACTTATATTCCTCATGGAGGAGGTACCTCGTGCGCCATGCCCGGAGTAAAATTACATCAAAAGGATCATCATCAATATTGTATCAATACTAATTTCTTCTAGTTTTACTTAATAATCATACACATCAATTTGCCAAAATGGCCATGACACACTTGGGAAACATAACGATATGAATTATAAATCATATGTCACGATTATCATGTGCATATTATGTCGTATGCGTAACATAAAATAAAAGATGAATTGTTTAGATATTTTGTACAGTATTTTCGGTGGCCAAATTAGCATTATACCCAACACATGGAGTATTAGCTTTTAAGGTAATCATTTGAGATTAAATTTGCAAACTAGCATGTGAAATGAATGAACATGATGATGTCGATGGTAATGACAAACTGACACATAATATTATCGTATCATGCGTGTACATAGAACTTGAATTGTGGATCGCTAAACGGGGTCTGGTTCTGATTGTTCTTTGAACCTGTCATTTCTGTATTATTTTGCAGGACCTGTTATTTTTGTAGGACCTGCTCTTGGTTCACGTAGGACCTTCAGGACCTTTGAAAATTTTTCCGGGCCTAATAATTTATATTCCTCATCGAGGAGGTACTTCATGAGCCCTGGTTGTGTATCACTGGATGGGATTAGTTCCTGTCTACTCTTTTATAGGGCCTATTTTTGCAAACATGTTGGCTTGATAGGACCTGTTGTTGGATCCTTCAGGGGCCTGTTAATTCAACACGACCTGGTGTTGGATTGTTAGTAGGTGTGTGTTACCCATCAATTCCTGTTCTTCCTTAATGAGAATTTTATGAGCTCATGCTCTTCACTCCCCCTTTTTTTTGGGTCCGAGTGAAGAACCTGTTATATTTTATGAATTGCGAACCTGCTTGAAAACTTCAGGAGGACCTAAAAAATTTTATTTTTATATATATAACATTTATATTTTTCCCGACAGATCTGGCAGTTTTGGTCCTCACGCGTGGGCTTCTTGGTCCGATTTTTTACTGCAATATCTGCTCATCATTAATATGTTAGAAGCCTGTAGCGAAATTTAATTTGAACCTGTTATACCTTTTAATTATTGGTGACTTTGTAGATCCTGTTTTCTGGACCTATTTTTTTTACAAGCATCTCCAAAAGCACCATATTTATTTGTTCCCGAGCATCTGTAAAATTTTCAGACCTATTAACCTGTTTATATAAGACATACATATACATTCTAATTTTTGTAAACCTGGCCAGGTTCACTCAATGCTTGAGGGCCTATTGTGAGCACATGGGCCGGGGGTGAGGTGCTACTCACACTCCATAGCACCCCCTTTTCCTCCCCGTCTTTTTTTTCTTTTCTCCACGCGTTTTCCTTATTTTCTTTTCCTTCTCCATTATCTTTTCTTTCTCATCTCTTTCTTTTCTTATCTCTTCTTTTCTTCTCTCCTCTCCCGAGCCGTCAACTGCTTCTCCTCCTCTCTTTTTTTATTTTTCTTTTTCGAATCACCGGCTACTACTCTCACTGGAGGTGCCCTCCACCATCTCGTCCAGCTCCGGCGGGGTGCAGCACCTTCATGGTGAACGGTGAAGAAGCTTGAGAACGTGCTCAAGGTGGCGATTTGAGGCGCATCCGACGGTCCCTGCACGAACGGCGGCAGCGACAGGGGCTGTTAGCAGCAGCTCCTCCACCTGGAAGCGACGACGTGGGTTGTTGCCGGCCTAGCAGAATGCGACGGTGATGGTTGCTTTGGTCCCGGTGACGGCGCGTATGGGAGCGTCTTTTGGGGTCCTTGGCGGATCGGAGCGGATCCATCTCCGATCTGTTCGGATCTTGACGAGTTCGTTTCAGATCTTCTTCCCCTATGTTTCGATGTACCTGTAAATTCATTTATTATCACTATTTTTTTTTGTTTCCTTTGCGCGCATTAGTGGCTAGGATCTGCTCGGATCTGTGAAATCCGTTTGATTTTTTGTTCGTTTTGCTGCTTGTGGATAAACCTGTTCGCCTTCGTTGTTTTGTTGAATCATGACGGATCCATTTTTTTTTGGGAATGAATCTGTTCGTCCTTGGATCCTTGCTCTTCGCACGAGCTGGTTCCATTATTTGGACGTGCAGAACCATGGGGATTTTCTTCCCTGTTTGTTTTTGTTGTTTGATTGAGAGGGGAGGAACGGATTGAACGGTGGTGCACCGTGAATCGATTGTCGTCCCCAGAGGAGTCGCCACTGATATAAATCGAAAATAGGGGGTGTGTATTTCCATTGAATGATTGGTTGAATTACAGGGAAAAGAGGGGCGTGAACAGTACCCCGAGTCTAGCTATCTAGGTTACATTGTTTTTACAAAATGGGCCTTAGGGGGTATTTATAGAGCGAGTGCCTTGTAGACGGGCTTCTTGGACAAATTGGGCTTGATGGGCTTGGACTCGGTCTTCGGGCCTGGGCTCGTTGGGCTTTGACTCAGTCTTCGGCCCCGGGCTCTCCCGGTAGTGGGGCCGGCAGGTAGAGTAAATATATCAATGCCAAACTGGAATCTGCCTCAGTATCACACATGATGCGTGTGGTTAGCTTGGTGTTTTTTATTTTTCTTTTGATACAAACGACATTGTATTAACACACGAAATAATTACAAAAGATCAGTGGAACCAGCAGAGAACTGGCCCGGAATGCAAAAGAAATATATACATACACAAGCTCATCACCCTAATAACCTGAAAGAAATACACAAAAAATGACTTACAAAGTATAGAAACAGAAGAGATTTATGAAAGGCACACTCAACAGGTAGCCCTCGTCACTATATTTTACTGGTTGTTGTAGTGTTACAGTAGGAATACAATTCTATTATGATAAGTCTAAACCTAGGATAGAAGCTACATACGATAACTACAGCTATGTTTGTTATCTGAAACACAAGGATTAGCCTAACAACCTGATAGGGTTCTTATCTCTAACATCCCCCCTCAAACTCGACCCGGTTTTGAACCAAGGTTGAGTTTGGCCTGAAGCTGCTGAAAACGTGCTGTTGGTAACGGTTTGGTGAGCACATCAGCTAGTTGGTCTGCACTTTTGAAAAACTGCACTTGAAGATGTCCTTGTGTAACCTGTTCCCTTACGAAATGATAGTCGATCTCAACATGCTTGGTTCGGGCATTCAAGATGGGGTTACGACTCAAGAATGTAGCCCCCAAATTATCACACCATAACACTGGTTTGCTAGCAGGAGCTCCAAGTTCTCGCAGCAGTGTTTTTATCCACATGAGTTCTGCCACCCCATCAGCCATGGCTTTATATTCAGCTTCAGAAGATGATCTGGCCACCGTTCACTGCTTCCTAGAGGCCCATGCAATTAAGTTCCCACCATACACAATAAAGAAACCGGCTATCGAACGGCGATCATCTAAACTACCGGCCCAATCTGCATCTGTGAATACTTGTAATGCATTATCTGTGAGCCGGCGAAGACATAGGCCAAGATGAATGTTGTGCTTTAAGTAACGCAAAATACGCTTGACTGCTACAAGATGCTCCTGAGTAGGCTTATGCATAAAGCGACTGACTTTACTTACAGAGTAGGCGATATCAGGTCGTGTAATCGAAAGATACTGCATTGATCAGACCAGGTGTCGATAGACTGCTGGGTCAGCTAAAAATTCTCCTTGTTCTGCCCGTAAAAGCTGTGAAGTAGAAGCTGGCGTGTTAACAGGTTTGCAAGATTCCATCCCAGCAGGCTTTAACAAATCACGAACATATTTCTCCTGCGTTAACACTACACCAGTGGCAGTTCGATGAACCTCCAAGCCAAGGAAATAGGAGGGTTCACCGAGATCCCGCAAGGCGAAAGTGGTGCTCAACCGATGGAGCAATCCCGTCAAAAAGGCTGTGTTGCTCGCTGTGATAATTATATCGTCCACATAAACAAGGAGATAAGCCCGAATGTTATTCTGATTGTAAATGAGTAGAGAAGGATCAGAATGAGAGACCTGAAAACCTTGCTGTAAGAGAAACTCACTCAAGCGTGAGTACCAAGCGCGAGGAGCCTGCTTGAGGCCATACAAAGATTTTTGGAGGTGACAGACATGATGTGGTTTTGTGGGATCAACAAAACCAGGAGGCTGCTCCATGTACACTTGCTCCTTTAAGAACCCATTCAGAAACGCATTGCGCACATCAAGTTGTTTAATGGACCAATGCCAAGTCAGTGCCAAAGAGAGGACCACCCTGATCGTTGCCGGTTTAACCACCGGGCTAAATGTTTCTCCATAATCAATACCAACTTGTTGAAGATAACCCTTGGCCACTAACCTCGCCTTATACCGATCAATACTGCCATCTGCTTTTCGCTTAATGCGGTATACCCATCGACAACCTACAAGATTCATCCCTTTAGTATAAGGAACCAAATTCCATGTTTTACTTTTGCACAAGGCCTCCATCTCCTCACGCATTGCTTGCTGCCAGACCTGAAACTTGTTAGCAGCAGAGAAAGTAATCGGCTCAATATCAAGTTCGGGTTTGGTCACAGTCTCAACATGATTATTTGAGGGTGAGTATTTAGAAGGAGGACGACGATTCGGACGCAGTACCATGGAATGATGTTTTGGAGGGGAAACAGGAGGAGTATCCATTGGAGAGGTTGATGAGGACGAAGGAGAAGAGGAAGAATCAGTTACAGGTGCGACACTAGGTCGTGGTGATGTTAGTGTGGATTGACGAGTACGTGAAGATAAAGGAGGTTGAGTAGGCGTCTCGGGTAGCTGTTGTGTGTGTGTTGGACAGGATAGTGTTTGAGTAGAACTCTGTGTTGGACTAGAACTGACACGAGGTGGTGGACAAGTATTTGGAGTAGAAGATGGGATCAAATTAGAAGACTTACCTTGCTGCAAGGATGGGAAGAACACGGTTAAAGGCACAGTAGTCCAGGACGACGTGGGAACTGATGATTGAGGTGAAGTCAGTTTGGTAGAAAAAGGGAACTCATTCTCATGAAATGTTACATGCCGGGCAATATAAAATCTCTTTTTATCAAAATCGTAGCAACGATATCCCAAGTGGGAAGAGCTATACCCAAGGAAAACACAAGGAGTTGATCTATAGTCCATTTTATGTTTATTATAAGGGCGTAGCAGTGGAAAACACAAACAACCAAAAACCTTGAGAAAAGAATAATCTGGGGTCTGCTTAAACAAAATTTGATAAGGAGATGAATTTTGGAGGACAGGAGTAGGCAAACGATTTATCAAATAAACAGAGGTTTCAAAGGCAAAGTGCCAAAATTTACGTGGTATATTAGCTGTAGCCATTAACGTTAAACCGGTTTCAACAATGTGCCAGTGTCGTCTTTCAATTGCACCCTGTTGTTCATGAGTATGGGGACACATCACACGATGGCTAATACCCTGATTTATGAAAAACTTATTTAACTTCCTGTACTCTCCACCCCAATCAGTTTGGACTGCCTTAATCTTAAGAGAAAATTGCTTCTCAACCCGCTTTTGAAACAAAAGAAAACAAGAAAACACATCTGATTTATGAGTTATTGGAAAGAACCAAATAAATTTGCTGAAAGCATCCAAAAACACCACGTAATAAAACTGACCATCATTACTGGATGTTGGGGAAGGCCCCCAAACATCACTATAAATTAACTCTAAAGGACATGTGACACGATTATTACTGAGAGGCAAAGACTGCCGTGTCTGCTTGCCCAAGGGACAGTGAGGACAAGAGATCACACTAGACTCACGAAGAACAGGAAGGGACTGCTGTGACAAAAGTTGTTGTTGAACACGAGAATGGGGATGCCCTAACCGCCTGTGCCAAACCAATGGTGCCACCCGAACAGCAAGAAAGGCTCTAAACGAACCACGATCAGAGAGTGAGGGAATTTGATACAAGCCATTAATGCTCGGGCCTGTGAACAATGTTGTCCTGGTATCCTTGTCCTTGACACAAAAATAATTTGAGTGAAATTCAAAGAACACATTGTTGTCGTGTGTGAATTTTTGAACAGAGAGAAGCGATTTAGTTAAGGTTGGAACGTGAAGAATATTAAATAAATGCAAAGGTTTAGAGGTTGTAGACAAAGAGTGAGAACTAATACCCGCAATTGATAATTGAGCACCATTACCTACTCGCAACGAGTCAGGTCCCTGATAATCGTCATACTACTGGAACTGATGATAATCCGGGGTAGCATGGTGGCTTGCTCCCGTATCAGGATACCACATAGAAGAGGCATAAGAGGCCGGCGATGGAGGTGTATTAGTAGCAAGATGAGCAGCAGGTGGCGCACTTGTATTCCTTTGATAGCACTTCAGGGCAATGTGCCCTAACTTTCCACAAATCTGACACCGAGGGCGTGGGGCATCTCCATTCCAGTTAGAATTCTAGGAAGATCGATTATCATAATTATAATTGTAATTGCCCCGACCACGGCCCCAGTTCTTCCCTCCACGGCCACGATTACCTCCACAGCCGCGATTATTCTGCCCCTGAGGAGGAAGAGAACCACGTTGTGCCAATTGTGCTGTAGGAGTTGGTGTTGTCATCAGTGCCGCAAGGGCAGCAACAGAAGAGTTTGATGATTCAATATTCAGGGCTTTAACAGGATCATCGTAGATAAATTCGTGGCTCATTAAAAGACTCTGCAATTCAGAGAACTTGACGGGCTCGAGGCGAGTTTGCAGAGATGCGGTGAGGGGCTTGAATTCTGCCTTTAAACCACGAAAAACATAAACGTTAAAGTCATTAATTGTTAATGGCGTACCAGATGCTGCCATTTCATCTGCAAGGCGTTTAGCACGTTGCAGGAAGCGTGAAATTGGCTCATCGGACTACTGCTCCAACCTCTGCAACGCCATCCGAATGGCCATGACTCGAGTGTTATTTGGAGACGCAAGGGTCTCTTCCAGTGCCTCCCATGCCTCACGTGATGTCTTTTTGTTCACAACTGTTGAAAACACATCTAGAGTCACTGACGAAAGAATCGCACTCAAGATCAGGCTATCTTGTTGGATCCACTGCTGGTAGTTTGGATTCGGTATTAAATCGCCACCAGCGTCTCCAGATGGTACCATGGAGGGAGGACAAGAAATCGAGCCATTGATGTACCCCATCACGCCTTGTCCCACCAAGAACGGTTCCATTTGAGCACGCCAAAACACGTAATTTGTCTCAGTCAGCTTGATTGAAATATGATGATGAACTTGGGACAAAGGGTGAGTAGCTGGGTCAAAGGATGCCATCTTTGGAATTATAACTGTGGTTGATTTGGAAGAACTAGTTTTTGAAGAAGTGGGACTCTCAACTCTCTTCGGATCGGTTGCCATTAAAGACTAGTATGGCTCCGCTACCATATAGAAACAGAAGAGATTTGTGAAAGGCACACTCAACAGGTAGCCCTCGTCACTATATTATACTGGCTGTTGTAGTGTTACAGTAGGAATACAATTCTATTATGATAAGTCTAAACCTAGGATAGAAGCTATATACGATAACTACAGCTATGTACGGTTATCTGAAACACAAGGATTAGCCTAACAACCTGATAGGGTTCTTATCTCTAACACAAAGCAGAGGGACTCGCCCTACCGAGCCAACTACACTAAGTATCTTAAACAAAAAATAACTTACATGGGACTCCATGCCAAAATTTCAAACTATCCACACAATTGTTTACGATTGAAATAGTTGTCACAAATATCAAGTTTATTTGTTACAATTAAAAATTACTGTCACCAATACACACAATAATTTTGTGACGAGAAGAATTTGGTCAATAAAAAATAATTTGTGATGTGATCATTTTGGTTGTCACGAAAAATTTGAGGTAAAATGGTGATCAAAGTAAAATTTTGACACAAAATTAAAGAATCTTCCACAATCAAAATAGTGTCACAAATATCAAATCTCTTTGTTACAACTAAAAGTCATTGTCACTATATGCACATATATCAGTGACGAGAAGTAATGTGACAAAAATAATTTTGTCATTGAAAAAATAATTTATGACATTATGATTTTTATCGTCACAATTGTTTTAAAAATTGGTGACAAAAATTTTATGTTTTGACACAAATTAATCAATTAGTGCCCTTATTAATTAATTGTCACAAATATTTAATTTATTTGTGACAATTTAAAATTATTGTCATAATAAAGCATATATAGTGACAACAATTTTTGTGATGAAATTACAGTTGTCACACAAAATGGGTTATCTTGAAGTGCAAATAAGCACATCGCTAAGGTTATATGGAAATAGAGGTTGCTTAGCCTTGATCCAAGATAAGGCTCACAATAAGGTGACGTCAAAAACCCAGTCCGAATCCACTTCAGCACTTTCAAAGATAATTCTGTTCCTTCCCATCCAAAGGCTCCTAACTGTTGCATAGAAAATCGACATCCAGGAATATTTGGCTAATGGAAAACCCTTCAGCCCAAACCATTGCGAGAAAAATTCCTCCAAAGAGCACGGCATTCACCACGTCACTCCCCACCAAAAAAAGTTACAGTGCAACAAAAGGTGGTCTCTATATTCGATCTCCTATCTACAAAATGGACATAGAGCATCACCTACTTATATAATGTTTTGATAAAGTAATGTTGTACGAGTTGCAACTCCAATAGGGAAAGCAAGCCACATGAAGCATTCTATTTTAGGTGGAATAAAACCAAACCATACACACGGTTTCACAGAGGCCATGGGAAGTTTGTTGGTTAAGGAAGCGTATCCATCCTTTATAGCAAAATGCCTTCCTTATTCCCTGTCCATCTCCACCGATCAAGTCTGTCCGGTTTGAGGCTAATCTGGGCCAAGACTCCATATAAATCTGCCACCTGCGTTAATTCCCATGAATAAAAGCAGTCTTCTCCATTGATCGAGGCTCCTATACCCAGCAGCCATCGTCAAAACTGCACACCTAACTTACCCAACAATCAGGATTGGCAGCAACTGACCAAAGCCATGGAAACATTTCCTTGAGAATGCCGCATTCTAACTAGCAGTCAACCCAAAATCTACATGAAGTCCCTCTCCCCACATCTTTGATTATCATGTCCTTAAGTTTGGGGTGGCTGTTGCCCCATTCTCAGCCGCCCGAACAGTATCTCGCCAAATCTTGGAGCAACTATCCATGTTGAAAGAGGGCCAAGTACAGTCAGAGGGTTGCAAATAACATTCACTTACAATTTTAGACCAAGGAGAGACGGAAGTTGAGGAAGGGTCGATGTTAATAAACCTCCACATCCATTTGAACAGCTGGAAATTCTTGACCAATATGTCTTCAATCCCCAATCCTCCCTGTTGTTTGGGTCTAGCTATCTTACTCCAAGCCACCAAACAAAGCTTACGTTTGTCACCACTCCCTCCCCATAGAAAAGAGCTCTGCAACCTGACAATCTTCTTAGCCACCCCGACCGTAATTTTTTGAAGAGACAAATGTAGACTTCTATCCCACATTGAAAGGGAGGACCGAGTCCAGTCAAAATTTGTTGGAGAAAAATTCTAGTCAAATATGATTACCTATTAATTAGGAAGTTTTCTCTGTTTCTTTTTTATTTTAGGAGATTTGATTAGTTAATTTTATTTTTAACGTTAACCTTTCTCTATTCCACTCACCTATAAATACCCTTCCTCATCTAGTCTTTTAACACACACAATTGAAAATCTCTCATACTCTTATTTTCACATCCTCTCTTGCATTTCCTCTCTAATTTGTTGGGTTTTTTCTTTTGATAATTTCTTAACAGTTCTAGTATCCTACCTTTGGTAGAAGGGGCAATTGTATCCTGGGGAGACTTTGGGAGTACCAAAATATCTCTTTAGGACAGTGCATTGTAGGCCTCAGCTCGGAATTAATTCATCCATATTTTCCCAAATATTCCAGCAATCTAAAGAGATAGTGTCAATGGCTGAATTCCAACCCGAGAATGTTGTTGCTGATGCCGCTGCCGCTGCCGCCGCCACCGCAGTTGCTGCTGGATCCCAAGTCCAACCTATCGTCACATATGCAACACCTTATCCGAAGGTGTCCAGAATCGAGGTACTTTCCGGAGAAAATTTCAAGAGATGGCAGGAGCATATTTTTTCAACACTTGACATGCACGGGGTGGCCTACGCTTTAAGAGAATCAAAGCCAGCAACCGGTGATCAAAAACAGATGGAGAATTGGCTTAATGCCAATAAAGTTTGCCGACATACAATAATACAAATTTTATCAAATGAACTTTTTGACGTTTATGCATCTTACAAGGAAGCAAAAGACATCTGGGACAACTTGATGGAAAAATATACCGTAGAAGATGCTTTGAAGCAGAAGTTTGCCATTTCCAACTTCAACAGGTTGGAGATGAAGGAAGACAAATCCGTTACGAGTCAGATCACAGAGTACCAAAGGCTTATGGAGGACTTGAAGGCGGTGAAGATCTCTCAACCTGATGAATTTCTTGCAGATTCCCTGATCGAAAAGCTACCCAATTTGTGAAAGGACTACAAACACAACCTGAAGCATAAGCACAAGTTGATGCCACTCAAGGACTTGATCATTCACATCCACATTGAAGAAAAGAACAAAAGAGAACTCAAAGGTGCGACTGCCAAAGATATGACAACCAAAGCTAACTTGGTAGAAGGTACCTCTAGTTCTAAGCATTTTAATAACAATAAGAAATTTGGTTACATCCCTAAAATTGCTAATCCCATCTTCTTTAAGAAGAAATGAAATTGTTTTGTCTTTGGAAAGCCAGGACATTTTGCATCACAACGCAGGAAGAGGGTAGAAATGGCAATTTTTTTTATAGCCAAGTGCTAACTTGGTTGAAGGAGATGACATAATTGTTGCGGTCATTTCTGAAACCTTCTTAGTCACCAGTGTGAAAGACTGGGTGGTAGACTCTGGTGCTACCAGGCACATCTGCGCAAGCAAAGATGCTTTTTCCTCTTATGCCGAGGCAGGGGATGGAGAAGAACAAATTTATCTTGGTGATTCCCGAACTACAAACGTTCGACGGAAAGGAAAGGTTCTTCTCAAGCTCACATCTGGCAAGATTTTGGCTCTCAACAACGTGCTGCATGTGCCTAAAATTCGGGCCAACCTGGTCTCTGTGTCCCTTTTGGGAAAGGTGGGGGTTAAGGTGTCATTTGAGTCTGATAAGATCATAATGACCAAGAACAACTTCTTTGTGGGTAAGGGCTATTGTAACCAAGGACTTTTTGTGTTGAATGTTGCTGAAACTATGAATGAAAATGCAAGTTCTTCTTCTACTTACTTGATTGACTCTTTTGATATGTGGCATGTTAGACTAGGATATGTTAATGTACCTTATCTTAATAAACTTCAAAATAGTGGGTTAATATCTGCCTCTAGTGATTTATTATCTGATAAATGTGAAATATATGCTTAAATTAAACAAGTTAAGAAATTTTGTCCTTCTGTGAATAAAAGAGAAACTGAATTACTTAGTTTAATTCACACAGATTTAGGGGCTTTAAAACAATCCATGACTAGAGGAGGTAAAAACTATTCTGTGACTTTAATAGATGACTTTTCAAGATATACTAAAGTATATTTCATTAGAAATAAACATGAAGCCTTTGACATTTTTCTCCTATACAAAGTTGAAGTAGAAAACCAGTTAGATAGGAATATTAAAAGGGTTAGATGAGATAGAGGTGGTGAATATGTTTTGTTTATTGAATTCTGTAAGAAAGAAGGTATAATACATGAGACCACACCTCTTTATTCACCACAATATAATGGTGTTTCTGAACGAAAAAATAGGACTTTAAAAGAAATGATGAATTCAATGCTTGTTATTAGTTCAACACCTAATAACCTTTGGGGTGAAGCTATTTTATCAGCATGTCACGTACAAAATCGGATTCCTTATAAAAATACTGATAAGACACCATATGAATTGTGGAAAGGATATTCACCTAATCTTAAATACTTAAAAGTGTAGGGGTGTCTTGCTAAAGTTATGTTAACTGATCCTAAGAAAAGGAAAATAGGGTCCAAAACCAGTGATTGCATGTTTATTGGTTATGGTCATAATAGTACTGTGTATAGATTTTTTTTTAAAAAAAGTGATGCGCTTGATGTGAATATCATTGTTGAAACAAGAAATGCTGAATTTTTTGAGAATGTGTTTCAGTTAAAACCAAATAACTTGACTGTTGCACCTACACGAGAAATCTCTGAAAGTGAGACTAATGCACAAGATGATTTTGAAAATGAAGTTGATGAGCAAGCTTATATTTTGAGAAGGAGTAAAAAACAAAGGAAAGAAACTTCTTTTGGTTATGATTTTTATACTTTTTTGGTTCAAGAAGATCCATTAACTTATTTTGAAGCTATTTCTTCTCCTAGTGCAAATTTGTGGAAAGAAGCAATAAAAGCTGAGCTGGATAAAGGCCCAAAAGTGCCTAAGAGGGGAGGGGTGAATTAGGCTTTAAACTTTTTCGGATAGAGAGATTTGGATTTTACGATACCAAATCTCTGTGATGCAATGCGAATGCTTAACGTAGAAGATGAGTAAGGGAAGAAGAGAGAAATGGACACAGCTGATTTAGAGTGGTTTTCCCTCACCAGGTACTCCACTACCTAAAGGTTCCTTCCTTTAGGATTTGAAACACTCACTATACTTAGGCTTTTGTGGGATCAACGGTTTTTGTGGGATCAACCTTAACCTTTACAAACATAAGCTTTTCTAGGCTAAGCTCAAACTTTTACAAGTTTTTCACGGGCTAACTCTAACCTGACAAGCTTTTCACAGGCTAAGCTTTAACCTACCCTCAAATTTAACCCTAGACTTGAGTACCCAACAAAACTAAACCAAGTCTTGCTTACAAATTGCCCTTAGAAACAGTTTCGCACTGTAAGCAGAAAAAACCAGAACAGATACCAAATCTTTTAGCTCAAGTACACACTCAGATTTTGCACAATTGCTTTGATGATCTTCCAGAGGTGTAAATGTCCCTCTTTATAGAATCTGAGTGTGGGGAATAAGCTCCTGCAACAGCTCCATGTACTCCAGTTGACTTCAGTTCATTAAAGCTTCAGTTTGGTGCCGTTATGCATGTCAACTCCTTGGTTGCAAAGTATTACCAAATCTGGAAAGTTTGGACCACCTTCTGGAGTTGAGTGGGAGTTAGGTGGGAACATCTTCTGCACTTCCATAAAATCTTCCCTCTTACTTGTTCATCAAATGAAATGGCTGGAAGTGGGATTTAAATGCTTGCAGGACCACACGCAACCTGCTCAAAAGTTAATAGTGACAGCTTCACAGATATGGCATCGGTAAAAACCATAAGTCATGTATGCAAGATATGGTAGCGATAAAAACCATATGTCGTGTGTCCAAAATACAGTACCGGCAGAAACCATATTTTTTTGTAAGCAAAAATCAACACAAGCAAAGCTAGCAACACACTTGTAATTTGTTAGTCATCAAAACTAGATAATCAACATGGTTAATCATGGTTTAGCATTAAGAGGTGATTAACCCTAATTTTTTGTCAACAATCTCTCCTTTTTTTATGATGAAAAATTCGTGTTGATTTTTTATATAACTAGGGCTCAAAAGATATTCTCATAATTTTCTCGACCTCCCCCTGTTTTGTTGCTCCTCCTTTTGAAAACCTTTTTGTAATTCAACGAGGATAAGTTTTATATCTCCCCCTTTGTTTTTCTCTTTCTGCACATAAAAATAGTTGAATGCATAATAACAGATACAAAGTCGTGCAACTTTCATTATTGAAAACTTTATTTTGTCGCAGAAACCAAATCATAGGTTTAAGTATGGTTTTGGTAAAAACCAGATTTTTCAATACCACACTCCCTGCATAAAACTGAATTAGATGAAACATATGGTTTTAATAACAACCATTTCTCAATAGCAGCATCAACTAATGCTTTTCAATAGTGCCTGCATAATCGTATGTACAACACAAGTATATTTTTTGCCGATGTTTTGGTTTCTCACAAAAACCAGAATCAATATTCCTGCATAAGTCAATCCACACAAGCACAAATTTCTCCCCCTTTTGGCATCAGCAGAAAGGGAGTATAGAGCATAGGAACAGAGTAAAGATCATACAGATTGAAACATAATAACCCAAAAGAGCAATATTCAAGTATGCAACCATAATATCCAAAAAGAAAGAGAAATATTCGATAACAACCAACGTAAGAGCCATAGAAATAGAATCAATAAGCTTAACCAAGTAGGAAGGCAATGCATGATTTCTAAAGGCATCAGATCAGGAAAAGCTTCAATCATCACCAGAGGATACTTGAGAAAATCGAGAGAGAACCAGTCGAAATTGTGCCAACATCTCCTCCTTAAGATCAGCAAGATCATCATGGATATCATTCATGTCAGTCTCCAAAAGACTCAGCCATGTTCCTAGATTATCAATCATGGTTTCCTTAGCACTTGCCCCAGCACGAATCACTTCATACTGCCCATTTGCACCAATTTTAATGCCCATGTTTGACAGGGTTTTGCGGTCTAGAAGTGCAACCGGCTGAAGTTTGGCATTCTTTGATGACTTCATACCAAACCGCTCTACAATCATTGTAACCAAGCGTCCATGACTTCTAGATCTATAAAGAGCCATATGATGGAGAACTTGATGCTCCCAACAAACTGGACTCTTCTCCATAAGGCAGGCAACAAGCCATAGGTCATGATTGGAGATCTCATTGAAATGCCAAGGATGGGGCAAGATCACTCGGGTGAGCATATACAATACAACTCTAGCAAGAGGGGTAGTTTGCTCATACGTACCTTTCTTATTGGAACCATACACCAATCCTGTCTGCTGACCGTAAGAGGGTGCTCTTTTGATGTTCACTTTAGTTCCGGACCAGGTATCGTAGTGTTTGATGGTCCCTTTCTTGGGCTTCAGCACATCTCTAATAATTTCTTCAGTCACCTTGATCTTTTTGCCCAACATAGTGCTCACCAGATACTTGACCTTTTTATTTTTGTCCATCATGATACGTGTGAACACCCAAATTTCACCCACGATTTTTCCACAAAGTTTAGGTTTTAAACATGTTTGAACTTAGGATTAATGAGATGATTTGATCCTAGGACTAGGGCACATTAAGAATTTATCTTAGCGGAAACAATACATTTTAGTAATTTGAGCCTTTTTATATTGGACTACTAGGATTAATGAGATGATTTAGTCTTAGAACAAAATATATATTAAGGTTTATTTACACTAAAATGTATTTAGGCCTCTTGTCTATCTTTATTCCAAGTTTAATGTGAAGATTTATTTTTGGATTGAGGATGAATTTGAGAGCCCAAGTTAATGGATTCTCCAGAGTTTAGTTAGCCCAAAAACGCTTTGCTTGCAGTTCAATTTTGGTTCTGATTTTCATGGAAAATCAGAATCAAATCATCCTTAATATGGTAAATGTGTTTTTGGTATGATTTAGGGACTTAATGTGTAATCAATCAATTAGGGAATGATTTAGAGGAGTAGTAATCAAATAACTGAGTGATTCTGGGTTGATTAGGGGTTGATTACGTGGTAGGATCAAATCAGGGCTGAATTAGGGGGATTGGGGGTTTGAAAATGGAAAGAACGAGTGACACGCGGGCTGACCGGCGGTCATCTCGCGAAGACCGCCAGCTGCTGGCGGTCATGCCCAGAACCCCGATTTTCTCCGATTTTGTTTCTAATTCGATCCTATGCGGTTTTGGACCAGATTTTCGGGCATAATCTTCATCATTAAGTAGGTCCATGCCCCTAGACTTCCCAGAGCACTATAAATAGGACCCCTCACACACATTTCAAAGATCAATCACTCATTACACACACACCTCATAAGCTTTGGTTGCTTGGAGAAACTCTACTTCTCCAAGCCTAGAAACATTCTTATAGGGAGAAACTCTAGAGTAATTTCATGGGAAAACATCAAGGAAGCAGCCAAAAAGAAGGGATCAAGAGGAGATCAAGAGGAGGAGGCAATCAAAAGCATTCTAGGAGTCAAGAAGTTGGGTAATCCGAGTAGAAGGACCTGATGCAAGCAGTCTCAGAAAACAATCCATATCTCAAGTTCTAGAGGTCAGATTGTAGTGATCTTTGACTCTTTAGAAAGCTAAGAGGGAGTTCTAGAACTTTACTGTTGAGACCAGAAGCTAAATCGACCATTTAAATCGTCAAAAATCAAGAATAAGACGACTCATAGATTCTGTCCAACAACCAAGCTAAGTGTTCTAACCCTTTTCGATTGCGCACTTTTATTGATTGTTACTTGTTGATTGTTTAATGATGCCATGTTAAGAACTACGTGAGCTTTGAACCCGGTCGTCGGGGTACGTAGGTGGTCTCTAGTGGTGGAGACTCAAGCCCAAATGTTTTTATTTTCCCTTTTGTCTCGTACCTTCTTCCCCTTCCCTCCAGTTCAACTTTATTATTTTTATGTGATTTGTTTCCACATTTGCACACTTGCACAAGGCACACATAATTCCTTTAATTGCACAAGGTTTCGACCCAACACCGATGGGTGCCTAACACCTTCCCATCCGTGACGAACCCCCGATCCCATGTCTTTGGTTCGCCATGACCATGTAGCCTAAAGGAGTCATATAAAGGGTTTTTTCCAAATTTTTCCCTTAACAAAATTTGGGTGGCGACTCCATTGACATGGGATTGACCCGAGGAAGAAAGTGAATAGGCCTAAGTGATTTTGGGTCGGGTATTCACAATATGCAGGTTCTGATAGATCTTGGCCACAATATCCTCTTCTGTTTGGACCTGCAAAGTGGCCAAATAGTCAAACTTGAAGTGCTTAAGGATAGGAGTTATTCCAAGACCTTCAAAGTCTTTCAAAGCCAAATTGTAGTCTTTGGTGAATGTTGTGTACTGCTTCGTCCCATCCTCTTTCTTGACCAAACCATCGGATTTGGCAGTTGACTTGGCCTTGACAATTGACTTAGCCTTTTTCTTTGGGGGCTCAGGAACTTCTTCTTCTTGTTCCTCTTCTGATTCATCATTCTCCACATCATCATTGTCTTCATTTTCATCCTTGTCATCCTCATCTTCCTCTTCTTCTTCATCATGTTCCTCCTCAATATCTTCTTCTTCTTCTTATTCCTCTTTCTCTTCTTTCTTCTCTTCATCTTCATCTTGGCTTTCTTTTTTCTTTCTCTTCCTCTTTATCATTAAGCTCCTCAGATTCAGCATTGTCTTCATCATCCTTTTTTTCTTGCTCGTTATCAGAGTAGAAGTCAAAGATGAAATAATCTTCGGGATTTTCTTCAAGATCTGATTTTTCAGCTACCAGATCATCCTTTGCTGACTTGTAGCTTGTACTCTTCTCGGACTCACATCCCTTTGACCTTTTTCTCTTTATGTTCCTCTCCATCATTTGCTTTGGTTCATCAATCTTGTAAGGAGACACATACTTTTCAAATGCTTCTCCAGATCCTTCTCACTATCTGATGCTAACTCATCACAAGTTTCTTTTTCAACAACTTTCTTCTTCACCTCATCTAGTTTCTCTACGACCAGATCTCTATCCACTTCCGTTGCTCTATTCTCAGTATTTTCCATCCCTTCCAGAGATTTGGTTGTGCCAGCAACCATATCTTCACCTTCAACAGCTGATTGTAGTTCACGAGTCAATTCTCCAAGAAACATCTTGAAATCATTAGAACTAAGCTTTCCATATTTCCCACAGACAACATGCACAATAGAATCAATCTCTCTTGTAGTGGGCTTTCTGGGTAGAATTCTGGTGCCACTAGATGTCTCTGCAAATAGCTCAGCTTCAGCTTCATACAAAATTCTGATCCACTTATCTCTGAGAATCGATCTGACGATGTTTCTGCTTCAATTTTCATTGAAACTTCAGGATCAATTGTAACTTCGTGTACCCAACACAGGGGTGTCAGTACTACCTTGGTGGCAGGCTCTTCCTGAGAGAATTTTTTCTGTTCAGCAGCCTGTGCCTAGAGTCTTTACATTTTCTCCTCAAACAATTTCTGCCTAGCAACTAACTCTTTCTCAGTTTCTACTAAATCTGCATCCATGACATGACCTGACGGACGCTCTTCTCCTACCGGTCTCAGAATATCAAGAAAGTATTCTCGGGCAGCTCTTTCACTTACTTCACCAAACCTCTTTATAATACTGGATAACACTAAATTGATTTCATCAGCATTTGGTATTTCAGAGAGCATTTTACAAGCTCCCCGTAAATTCTTCACTACCCACTCCTCTGCCTCATAAAACATCCTCACACCAGCATGTTTCTCTTTAGGCGTGACAATATTACGTCTAGCATATTAAGGATCATAAAGTCTCTCTTTTGCAATCCTAGTAGCACTTGAAACAAATGGCGGAGAAGTAAGAGTACTACCCGATGGTTTTGATTTCTTTGTGCTAGCTCTCTGAGTCTCTTTGCCCTTTTTGATAGATTCATCAGCTTTAATTCTTTCTGGTTCATCTGCAGTAGTCTTCATTGTTGATGATGAATCCATGCTACCTTGCTTCTTCTTCTCCACGGATGCTTTCTTAGAAGATTGAGATTGCACTTTTGTGGAGGGTTTTGGTATAGAATCAGGCTTCTGTTTCAGTGGAGTTGTTTTTGTGGTTGTTCTAGGTGATTTGGATGAGTTGTGCTTCCTTAGCAGACTTCATCTTGATAAGTTGGGATTTTTAAGGTTTTTGTGTTTGAGAGAGTTTGGAGAGAGAGAGAGAATGTCGGGTTTGTGCATGGAAGAAAAAATATAGGAGAGAGAATGTAGGTCATGGGATATAGGGAGCGGTTTACTTGCATTAACTTCTCCACTTCTCTTTGTTTCTTCTGACATACATGGGAGGCATAAAAATGGTAACTATCTTTTTCAGAACTCAACTGCCTTTTCTTCCGTCTTCCGGTTAATAACCGTTGGCTACAATAGATATGGTTTTTCCCAAAAACCATATTTCCTCAGTATCAGCTTGTAGATGGTTTCTTATGAAACCAGATCTTTTCGAATTTCCCTTCAGCATTTTTGATGATTCGAACACCTATTGAAAGTGTCCTCATTTGCATGAATGCATAGTGCTTGTGTTCTAGTGTTGTGAATGCAATAGCCTAATATGATGCATGAACATATATACATAGATATGGTTTTTGCAGCAACCAGATTTACTCACAGAATTTTAAGGTAGATTGCACATTCCAAGCTCAAGTCTGATTTTTGTAAATTGCTCCTCTTTGAGTGGCTTTGTGAAAATATCAGCAAGTTGATTTTCAGTCTTGACAAACTCAATGGCCACATCTTTCTTCAATACATGATCTTGGATGAAATGATTTCGAACTTCAATATGCTTTGCCTGAGAGTGTTGCACAGTATTTTTGGTCAAATTGATTGCACTGGAGCTATCACAATAGATAGGCACACAATTAAAAGTTAGTCCATAATCAGACAAAGTTTGCTTCATTCATAGAACTTGAGTACAACATGCTCCAGCAGCCACATATTTAGCTTCTATGGTAGATGTAGCAACCGAATTTTGCTTTTTGCTTGACCAAGACACAAGGGATTGTCCAAGCAATTGACATGTTCCACTTGTGCTTTTCTTGTCTAAGGTACATCCTCCAAAGTCTGCAACTAAATAGCTTGTTAGAGTAAACGCATCAACTTTAGGATACCATAATCCTAAAGATGGTGTACCTTTCAAGTACTTAAAGATACATTTTATGGCTCTAAGATGAGATTCTTTAGGACAAGATTGGAATCGAGCACATAGACATACACTAAACATGATGTCAGGTCTGGTAGTAGTGAGATATAGGAGACTACCTATCATGCCTCAATACATCTTGACATCAACATCCTTACCATTCTCATCTTTGTCAAGTTTAGTCGATGTACTCATAGGCGTAGGACTAGATTTGGTTTCTTCCATACCAAATCTCTTAAGCAACTCGCGGATATATTTTGCTTGATTTATGAAGATGCCACCATCAAGCTGTTTAACTTGAAATCCCAGAAAGTAAGTGAGCTCACCCATTATACTCATCTCAAACTCACTATGCATAAGTTTCTCAAAGTCCTTACAAAGAAGATCATTAGTAGCACCAAATAAAATATCATCAGCATATATTTGCACAATGATCACATCATCTTTGCATATTTTGACAAACAAGGTAGTGTCAACCTTTCCTCTTCTATAACCTTTAGACACAAGATAAGAACTTAGTCTATCATACCATGCTCTAGGAGCTTGTTTTAGACCATATAATGCCTTCTTAAGTTTGTAAACATAATCAGGATGTTCATGACATTCAACACCCAATGGTTGTTCAACATAGACTACTTCCATAATAAAGCCATTTAGAAATGCACTCTTAACATCCATTTGATATAATTTAAAATATCTAAATGATGCAAAGGCAAGTAGTATACGAATGGATTCTAACCTGGCAACAGAAGCAAAAATCTCATCATAATCAATACCTTCTTCTTGATTGTACCCTTGAGCAACTAACCTTGCTTTGTTTCTTACCACGATACCAGATTCATCAAGTTTGTTTCTGAAAATCCATTTTGTCCCAATGACAGGGTATTCAGGAGGTTTAGGTACCAGCTCCCACACATCACTTCTCTTGAACTGATTTAGTTCCTCTTGCATTATATTAACCCAGCTCTCATCTTGAATGGCATCATGTGCGTTCTTGGGCTCAATTTGTGGCAAGAATGCTAGGTGTGTGTTTATATTCCGCATGGATGACCTTGTGGTTACTCCTCTGGTGATGTCACCAAGAATAGCATCAGTTGAGAGTCCTCTAGGTGCTCTGATATTTTGAGGAGTGCGTTGTGAAGTTGATGCATGTGTAGTGACATTTGTTTTTTCCGCAAACAGATCTGGCAGATTGTCATGTTGTTGTTGTGATGCATCATGTGGAACTAATACAGGTAGTTCTTCATCATTTTCATCAGATGGGATATCAATATTAATAACCTGTGGTTGAGCTTCAGGAATAACATCTGCATCATCTTCAACACTTAGATCACAAGGGTCAGTTTCATCAAAAACAATTTGTATGGGTTGTTATAGACTCAATATGCTTTACTGGTTGTAGAATAACCAAGGAAAACGCCTTCAACAAATTTTGCATCAAACTTGTCAAGGTTATCCTTTGTATTCAGAATATAGCATTTAGACCCAAAGACCCGAAAGTAAGAGATATTTGGTTTCTTCTCATACTAGATCTCATAGGATGTCTTTTCAATTATTGGAAGCATTGAAACTCTATTTAGAATATAGCACGCTGTGTTCATACCCTCTGCCCAGAAATATGATGGTAACTTATGCTCATTAAGCATAGTTCTTGCCATTTCTTGCAAGGTTTGATCTTACAAGGTTTGATTCTTCCATTCAACAACCCCATTTTGTTGAGGAGTTCTAGGAGTCGAAAAAGTGTGCACTATGCCACTTTGCTCACAGAATTGATTGAAGGCAAGATTATCAAATTCTCCTCCATGATCACTTCTTATTTTTGAGATTTTATAACCTTTTTCATTTTGTAATCGTTTAACAAGAGCACTAAACTCATTACATGCACGATCCTTATGAGCAAGAAATATAACCCATGTATATCTTGAGTAATCATCGACAATGACAAAAATATATCTTTTACCACCTATACTCATGGTTCTCATAGGACCAAACAAAACCATACATAGTAATTCAAGAGGTCTAGATGTAGAGATAGCATGCTTGGGTTTAAAGAAACTTTTAACCTATTTACCAAGCTGACATGCACGACATGTAGCGTCTTTTACATATTTTAGTGCGGGTAATCCATTCACCAACATCTTGCTTGATAATCTGGAGATAAGGTCCAAGTTGGCATGCCCAAGCCTTCTGTGCCACAAGTTTAGTGTTTCTGTTCTTGCACGTAAACACTTAAGCTCAGAGTTAGTAGCATTATCGAAGGAAATAGAGTAGATATTCCCTTTTCTGGTACCAGTAAAAACCACATCTTTATCTACTGAACTAACTAAGCATTTAGGAGCTTCAAAAGTGACTTTAAATCCCTTATCACATAGTTGACTCACACTAAGCAGATTGTATTTAAGATTACCAGCAAGTAAAACATGTTCAATAGATGGGCTAGAGTCAATGTTACCAAACCCGAGAATTCGTCTTTTGGACTTGTCCCCAAAAGTTACTTTTCCTTTGTCTTTCATGGTTAGAGATGAAAACATGGATACTTCTCCTGTCATATCCCTTGAGCATCACTGTCTATGACCCATTTATCCCCTGTCACCTGCATAAAACAATTAGGTTTTAGGTACCCAAATTAATTTGGGCCCTGTGGGGTTAGATCTAGTTCCTTTTGGAACCCACACATTTCTAACATTTTCATTCCTCTTTTTAATCCAGCAGGCTTTGATGCCGTGACCATTCTTTCCACAGTAATAGCAAGTAATACGTGGTGCATGAAACTGCGTGTGCATATGTTTCCTAGAAGAATATTCATAAGTGTTTCTCCTAAATCCACCTGACTGAAGAGGGCGGAGGTCATAAGCGTCTATACCGTCAAATCGATTTTCGACGGAATGAACTCTACGATTTGGTTTGTTAAAAACCAGATTTGGCATGTATGACATATTGTTTCTATTTGGTTTTCTAGCAACCAGATTTGACATACTTGACCCTAAAGCATAGTTATTCGCATACTTGTGTGTCCTATCATTTCTTAGGTGTGAGGTATCAGGTTTGTATGACACATTAGATTCTGCCCTTACAAATCGCATAATATGATTTGGTTTTTCAGCAACCAAATATGTAGCACCTAATCCTTCTTTTTGCATAGGATTTTTTACTATCCTAGCAATATATTCAGATTATTGGTACTACTAGTAAACTTCTCTAGAGAGGATTTTAGATCAATGATATGCTTTTCAAGTACACCTTTTTCATTTTCAAGAACTTTACACATATCATTTTTACAAGCATATTCCTTTTCAAGTTCATCATAGGCATTCTTTAGAGTAAATTTCTCTGATTTTACATGTAACGCCCCGGATTTTCAGTTATTAAGTTCTATGTAATTTTTGGAATTTTGGAAATTTTGTTTCCAATTTTACCCTCAAGGAATTTTTGAGTATTCTTGACCAAGGGAATTGTTTTATTTCCTTGAGAGTATTTTCTTTTATGTTTGAGTTAATCCTATACCGGATTTTCTTGAGTAATTAATTTGTGCTTGTGGTGAAGCACAAGGTTTTATGTAGTGTTAATCGATACTATGTCGTTTTGAGAGAGCTAAGGCATGAAACTCAGGGATGGCTGTGTTTTGACCTAGAGAAAAAAGGGTTGACTGCCTATGATCAAACCGGCGCAGTTTTGATCCCGGCTGGCCATAACCCTAACCCTAGAGTATATATTCTTCTCTTTCACTCTCTCCTCTCTTTTTCAATTTCCTTTCTTCCTCTCCTTCCCGAACAGTTACCACTTCCTCTCTTTTCTCTCTCCCTCAGACCCACTTCTTTCTCTTTTCTCTTGGACAACCGCCGCTGCCGTCAGTCTTTCTTTTCTTCGTTTTGAGTCGCTGCACGTACGGTCACGAATTCGCCACCTCTTATCACCTACTGCGTCGAAGGAAGAGGAGGCTCGGAGCTCGGGGTTGGCGGGAAGACGGTCTCGAGGACGAAGCTCGAGAGTGCATCGCCGGCCCTGGGTGAGTCGATGTCTTCTCCTTCTCCTTCTTCCTTATTTTGAGAGTTTTTATATCGTGTTTGATTTAGGGTTGTTGCGTGTCTCCGTATGGTGGTTGTCGGTGACGGGTTGACATATTCTGAATTGTTTGATGAGGGTGGCGGATTTGTGTTGTTTACTGGTGGGGGAGGTGGGCACCGAGTCGATGGTGGCCGGTGGTCGTCTATGTGCAGTTGATGGCGACCGCTGCTGATCTTGATGCGATGGTCGGTTGGGTTATGGTCGGACGGTTGTTAGACTCGAGGATCCGAGTTCTTGGGTTTTTGATCCGGATGGAACGGATTTATTTTCCGGTAAGGATCTAACATCTTAACTCATTCTTAATGTAGATTGATGCTTTGTGGTTGCTGTTTGGTTGTCTGAATGCTATGTATGCTCCTTTTTGTGTTTCGTCAGATTGAAGTCGTCATTGATGTGGTGTTTCTGGCGTCTCGATTACTGTTCCGACGAGGCTGATTGGAATCCGACGAGGCACAGTCACTGTTCCGACGAGAAGGTGAACTTTCCGGCATTACACGGTAATTCTCGGGCGACGATGTGTGTTCCAGTTCTTGTACAAGCCATTTATAGTAAATGCATGCATTAGTGTATTGAAATGAAATGGACATAGTGGAAACCGAGTTTGGAGAGTTGAGTGGCGTGGCCGAATTATGTCCGACGTACATGGTATCTTTTAGTCCGGAAAGATTGTGCTCGAGGGTTTTATTTAATGCGATTATTATAACGACATGTTTATAGAATCCGCTATGTTAAAATGGATAATCGGTATGAATTGGGCTTTAGGCCCAAAGGATTGATTTGGAGTTGGGATGAATATGTTTTTAGGCCCAATAATGAGTTGAACCTTGTATGTACAGTTGTGGACTTTATAAGAGTCGGGCTTCAAGCCCAATGACATAACTGGACTTTAAAATGGGTTTAATGATGTGGGCCTTAGGCTTGGGTATAAATTTAGATTTGTTTTGGGCTCAGAACCTGATCTCTTTGTAATAGGCCTAGTGTTACAGTCTAAACTTTGGACAATATCATCGGCTTGCATTTTATTTTTTTGTGATGAATAAATATCTTATATGACTTGTATGTTCGTAGGATGTTATGAACATAGAAATGTTGAGGCGGAACGAGGCTTCGGCTTCCGAGACAGTTAATATGGCCCAGGTGAGGACATATAAACCTTTGTATGCTTTACTGCCTACAACACTCAGAAATAATAATGATGATAACTGATGTGGAATCCTTGTTTGGCACTGAATGCTATATGCATGCATGCTTATTGTGCCTGTTGTGCTACTGCCTAGTTTGCACTGTGAATACAATTAATAATTGTTGTGATTGGAATTGTGTGCCTGTTTGTTCTCACATGCGTAAATTACACATGAAGTGTTTTGTTATGGATTATAACATGAGATTATGTTTTGGGATATTGTGAGGTTATGGGCCGAAAGCCCGGATATGAGAATAATACACAAAGTTCACACATCCCTGGATAAATATAATGTATGACACATAGAACTGTATAAGAATAACTAAGAATAAAAAACTTAATTCTACTGTGAAGTTGACCGGTAGCCCCGAGGGAAGGTTGGGTACCTTCGCGTCACTTTATGCGGTTTAGCATGGTTACTTAGGGGAAGGACGGTGCTCCCCTGGAAGACTTGCACCAGTTAGGTGTGTCTGAGCGCATCCTCAGGGAGCCGCCGGCCACTCGAGGTTTATCGGTGGTTTATGCCTCAGAATCTACCCGTTCTGAGGTTCTACACTTAGGTCTCACACCCGGATCTGTTCAGATGCGCTACCGAGACTTGACTCATAGTAAGGGGCCCTGAATAATAAAATACTCAAACCATAATAAGATATTTAACCATAATAAATCTGTATTTTGTACGGCGGCTTGTTTTGTGCACTTTGGCAGTGATTGCGAGGTATCGATATGTTTGTGGTTGATTTGTATCTCTATAATATGGTTTATTTGTTTACGGTGAGACAGTAGTTGGTCTCACCTCCTCACAGTTTTTACACAGGTTAACTGATCGATGATCAGGAGTGCATATCAGTTGGTGGCGGTATTATCCTCTCCTCGGGTCGGATCCATAGATTTTAATTTATACATGTCATTTTATGTTATTTTTGTCTTCCGCTACATACTTGCTTTCCTGTATAATTTATTGTATAATTATATGTTGATTATGTTGTTGTATCGTATCCCGGGTAGAAAGGGCAATTTGGTCTTTTTATATATTTTAATTAATTAAATTGGACAATTTGGGATATGGACGTTTCATTAAATCTTCACATATTTTCATAGCATCAGTATTAGCTAACCTGAGTTTCTTAGTTTCCTTTTTATAGGCTTCCTCATCAAATTCCAGCAAATCAAGTTTTTTTTTTATATTCTTTATTTTTCTTAACTACTTGCTTATATTTGACATGCAATTCTTCAAAGGCATCAAGCAATTTATCAAGATTTAGATCAATAGAGTCTGTTACCTCAGAATCTTCTTGGGCCATGAAGCATAGAATTGTCTCGTCTTCGACATCAGAATTGTTTGAGGAGTCTGAATCATCCCATGCAACCATAGCCTTCTTCCCTTTGGTTTTTGAGAAACCAGATCTGTCCTTCTTTTGGTAGGGACATTTGGACTTGATATGTCCTGGACGATTGCACCCAAAACACACCAGAGGATCTTTCTTGGGCTCCTCAGCTTTTGTAACCTTAAGATTCTTCCCTTTGAGTTGCTTCTTCATCTTAAGGTACCTAGCAAATCTTCTTGTAAGAAGAGCCACATCGGAGTCACTGTCATCATCATCATTTGGTTTTTGAGGCGTCAAGGCGACATCCTTCCTCTTTGATTCAATTTTGTCACCATGAAAAATTAGCTTGTCAATCAGCTCATCATAGGATAGTAAATTTAAATTCTGGGCTTCTTCAATGGCAGTCACTTTAGGTTCCAATTCTTTGGGAAGTGACCTCAGAATTTTTGCAACCTTTTCTCTATGTGTCATCACTTTTCCAAGTGATGCAAGGTTGTTCTAAAGTATAGTAAAGCAAGTATCCATTGCTTGAATGGTTTCTCCAGGAACTATTTGAAAGAGCTCATATTCTTGCATCAAGCGATTGAGCCTTGATTTCTTAACTTGGTTTGTGCCTTCGTGAGTAATGCACAATAACCTCCATATATCATGAGCGGTTTCACAGGATCTGACCCTTTGGAACTCGCTTTCACTGATTCCACACAAGAGTGCACTTTTTGCTTGAGCATCAAGCTTAGCTCTCCTCATTTCCTCTTCAGACTAAAGATGCATCTCTTTTGTAGGTCTGTTGCAAGGATTCTGAATAATATGCCACATCTCAATATCTTTCCCTTCAAGAAAGATCTTCATCCGAAACTTCCAATTGTCAAAATTTACCCCATCAAAGTATGGTGCCTTGTTGATACTTGTACCCTCAAAAGCCATGATCTTTATCTCTGGATTTTACTTCTTTGAACTGAGAACGCTGCTCTGCTACCAAATGTAGGCCCAAAGGTACCTAAGAGGGGAGGGGTGAATTAGGCTTTAAACTTTTTCGGACAGAGAGATTTGGTTTTTGCGATACCAAATCTCTATGATGCAATGCGAGTGCTTAACGTAGAAGATGAGTAAGGGAAGAAGAGAGATATTGACACAGCTGATTTAGAGTGGTTCCCCCTCACCAGGTACTCCACTACCTAAAGGTTCCTTCCTTTAGGATTTGAAACACTCACTATACTTAGGTTTTTGTGGGATCAACCTTAACCTTTACAAACACAAGCTTTTCTAGGCTAAGCTCAAACCTTTACAAGTTTTTCACATGCTAAACTCTAACCTTACAAGCTTTTTACAGGCTAAACTATAGACTTGAGTTCCCAGCAAAACTAAACCAAGTCTTGCTTACAAATTGCCCCTTAAAAACAGTTTTGCATTGTAAGCAGAAAAACCAGATTAGATACCAAATCTTTTAGCTCAAGTATACACTCCACAATTGTTGGGATGATCTTCTAGAGGTGTAAACGTCCCTCTTTATAGAATCTGAGTGTGGGGGATAAGCTCCTGCAATGGCTCCATGTACTCCAGTTGACTTCAGTTCATTAAAGCTTCAGTTTGGTATCGTTATGCATGTAAACTCCTTGGTTGCAAACTATTACCAAATCTGGAAAGTTTAGACCACCTTCTGGAGTTGAGTGGGAGTTAGGTGGAAACATCTTCTGCACTTTCATAAAGTCTTCCCTCTTACTTGTTCATCAATTCAAACGGCTGCAAGTGGGATTTAAATGCTTGCAGGACCACACGCAGCTTGCTTAAAAAGTTGATAGTGACAGCTTCGCAGATATGGTATCGGTAAAAACCATATGTCATGAATGCAATATATGGTAGCGATAAAAACCATATGTCGTGTGTCCAAGAAATGGTACCGGCAGAAAACATATTTTTCCGGTAAGCAAAAATCAACACAAACAAAGCTAGCAATACACTTGTAATTTGTTAGTCATCAAAACTACATAATCAACATGGTTAATTATGGTTTAGCATTAAGAGGTGATTAACCCTAATTCTTGATCAACACTAGATTCCGTTGAACAAAACAAAACTTGGGTTTTAGTTATTTTACCCCCAAGAGCAAAACCAATTGGTTGCGAATGGATTTTTCAAAAGAAACTTGATCTTCATGGTTCAATTGATAAATACAAAGCCAGATTAGTTGCAAAAGGTTTTACTCGTTCGTGCCCCTCACCTTGCAAAAGGTTTTACTCAAAAGCAAAACATTGACTATTTTGATACTTTTGCTCCTATTACAAGAATTTCTTCAATTCGTATTTTGATAGCCTTGGCATCAGCGTACAAACTTTTTATACATCAAATGGATGTTAAAACAGCTTTTCTAAATGGTTATTTAGAAGAAGAGATTTATATGGTGCAACTGGAGGGTCATATTTTTTGGTCAGGAACACAAAGTATGCAAGTTGGTCAAATCTTTATATGGCTTGAAACAAGCACCTAAACAATAGTATGGGAAAATTGACCAAGCTATGCTTAACTATGGATTAGCCTCTGTTGAGGTAGAAAAATGTGGGTATACCAAAGTTTCTAATGAGAACTGTGTGATTGTTTGTTTGTATGTAGATGATATGTTAATTTGCAGCAATAGTCTTGATGTCATTCTTGATACTAAGAAGTTTCTTGCTTCATAGTTTGATATGAAAGATATGGACGAAGTAAATGTGATTTTGGGAGTTAAGATCATACGGGAAGGTGATAGTATCATACTACCACAAGAGCATTATGTTGAGAAACTTCTTAAGAAGTTTGGACAGTTCGATGTCAAACCTGTGAGTACCCCTTATGATGCTAACTCTCAATTGAAGAAAAACAAAGGAAATCCAATATCTCAAGTTGAGTATGCACAAATTATTAGGAGTTTGTTGCATTAAATGAATTTCTCACGCCCTGATATAGCTTATGCTGTGGGCAAGCTGAGTCGGTATACACACAATCCCAACAATGAGATTTGGCTGCTACAAGCAGACTAATGAGATATTTGAGGGGTGCCATAAGTTACAATATTCGATATAGTGGACTACCCGCTGTACCCGAAGGGTATAGTGATGCTAACTGGATTTCGGATTCAGATGAGATAAAGTCGACTAGTGGATATGTATTCACCCTTGAGGTGGTGCAGTTGCCTGAAAGTCAACTAAACAAACGATAATCGCACGATCAGCAATGGAGTCAGAGTTTATTGCTCTGGAGTTAGCTGACACTGAGGCTGAGTGGCTAAGAAATTTCTTAGCAAGTATTCCATTGGGAATAAAGCCAACACCGTCTGTGTCTATTCATTATGATTGCAAAGCAGCAACAGACAATGCGAGAAAGACAAGTTTCAATAGGAGAAATAGACACATTCGGTTAAGGCACAACGTTGTAAAATAGCTGTTAAAAGATGGAATTATTTCCATAGATTATATGAAGTCAGAAGTGAAATTGGCTGATCCTCTGACGAAACCCCTAGGACGAAAAATGATTATGGAAACATCGAGGGGAATGGGACTGAGAAGCCTGTCTGAAAACAATTAGTGATGGTAACCTAACCTGCGTGATCGGAGATCCTGTGAAATAGGTTCATATGGGTATTACCAAGTCACTGGTTAGTTCTGCTAGTACTTGAACATTTTTCCCTTCCTATGGTGTGAGGAAAAGTATGAGACTGTATTTACTTTAGAGGCTGAATTAAACTCTTAATGTTCTGCATATCCTTTACGGGTGGTGTATAGCATGCAGTATACACTTGATGAGATCACCTATGTGAGTGTGGAATGAGGCTGTTCCTATGTGCATGTGTTTGCAGGTGCACCTCTAGAGCACTCATGAATTTCCAGGCGCGCGCACGGCCGTAATGCGCAAAACTGCGATAATGCCAAGACTTGTGGGGGTGTAATATGATTTGTAAGAACACCTACTTACCAAAAGTGTCTATCAGTTCATAGTAACCAGTTGTTACACTGTTAGACACGTTTTGTCAAGACTTATCGATCTAGGCTTGGTTCATAGTCTACGGACACCAAGATCGATGTATTACACTCATTAAGAACCTAGTAAGCAGATTCTTTTTATATGTGGGGGATTGTAGTAATATATTTCAAAATAGAAACTTCTATCCCACGTTGAAGGAAGGACTGAGTCAAGTCAAAATTTGTTGGAGAAAAATTCTAGTCAAATATGGTTACCTATTAGTTAGGAGGCTTTATCTATTCCACTCTTATTTTAGGAGATTTGATTAGTTAATTTTTTTTTTTACGTTAACCTTTCTCCATTCCACTCACCTATAAATACCTCTCCTCACTTGGTATTTTAACACACAGAATTGGAAATCTCTCTTACTCTTCTTTTCACATCCTCTCTTGCATTTCCTATCTAGTTTGCTGGGTTTTTTTCCTCTTGATAATTTCTTGGCAGTTCTAGTATCCTACCTTTGGTAGAAGGTATAGTTGTATCCTGGGGAGACTTTGGGAGTACCAAAATATTTCTTTAGGACAGTGCATTGCACGCCTCAGCTCGGGATTATTTCATCCATATTTTCCCAAATATTCCGACATAGTACATGGTGTTTTTTGATACACTACAATTACCTCTTACAGGTCTTCTCTTTTCCTCACTAATCGCATAAATTCCGGGCTCAGATTCCCAGCGGTACACTCACCTCACTACTATATAGAACTATCAAAATAGAAACTCCCTCCCTGGTTACTAATCCCCATCCGGTATCCGGAATTTAGCCCCGACTAATTCGGATTCTACCCGGATCGTCAACCTAGTTGTGGTGGGTGAGTCTCCCATTGAGGATTTTCTATGTACACGAAGATTCGAACCCGACATCTCGCTTAAGTAGAACCAAGTTGCTTACCCCTTGGACCAACACCATATTGGATGTCGTCTCCTTTGACCCTAAACCCATTGAGGTAGAATATGATTCTTGAGGCACATCTTTCTTCCATGTTACTGTCTTACGAATTCTTCTACATTTTGCCCAGTGTTAAGTTTTGTTTGATTGTCTTGTCTCGCCAGGGAGATTGGAATGGAGCAGGTGCACACACAAATTATAGAAGAGATATCTTTTTGCACCTATGGAGACACTTTCCTCTCTTCTCTGCTACTGGTCAAATTTTGTATCTAATAAATGCTTCTTTTGGTAATTCCAGCACCAAGTCCATGAGAAAGCAAGCAATTAAGAATGAGCGTCGTAATTAAGAAAGCAAAGCTAGGTTTGAGGCATAAGGAGCACATTTCTGCTTATGGGGAAGGCAATGAGCGCCGTCTCACTGGACGTCACGAGACTAGGGCGGTGCACTTACCTACCCTCTTCTTTCTTAAAAAGGGGTCATCTCTAATCCTCGTGGGTAGCTACAAGCAAAGGTCGTTACTGAATAATAAATAAATACAGTAAAATCATCCAGCTGGTTGGACCTGTTGTTGGTATTTCTCTTGGTGATCAGTTGTGGGTTGCTCGATACATTCTTGAGGTATATCACTTTGTAATGAAGATCACCTATTCCTTTGATTTCTTTTGGTTATCTCTTGTACATTTTTCTTATCTTTTCTTCTGCTTGGTTCGACAGAGGATTACAGAAATTGCTGGAGTCCTGCTTACGTTTGACCCCTAAGCCAATTCAGGTTTGTATATATGCCATGATTTTCATCTGGAATGATACTATTAGGGGCTTCAGGATATGAAAAACGCTTGTTTTAATAATGTTTTTGAAATCCAGGGAGACTGGAATGGTGCTGGTGCTCACACCAACTACAGGTCCGTACTATACCAAAACATTTTATTTTGAAGTTGAGCGTGCTAAAAGCTGATGATTTCTCAGTCCATCATAATAATATTAACTTATTTGCCCTTTTCTGATGGCCTGGTTTGGTGCTTCTTATCAGTACGAAGTCAATGAGAAATGACGGTGGAATTGATGTCATCAAGAAGGCAATTGAGAAGCTCGGTCTGCGTCACAGGGAGCACATTTCAGCCTACGGAGAAGGCAATGAGAGAAGGTTGACTGGTTGCCATGAGACCGCTATCAACAAATTCTCTTGGGTAAGATAACCTTGTTGGCTTTGATCTTCAACTAATTCAAAAATTTGCTCAAGAACATCGATGTTTTCTGTTGAACATCGATGTTTTTAGGATACTGGAACTTTGAACAAATCGGCCGAATGCAAAAAACATCGATGTTGGGTTTAAAACATCGATGTTGGGTTCAAAACATCGATGTTGGGTTTAAAACATCGATGTTTGGGTGTTTTGATAAAAATTGCCGAATGCAAAAAACATCGATGTTTTGATTAAAACATCGATGTTTTCTGGACAGTTTCCAGAAATCTGCAAAAAACGAAGGTTGGTTTTCTTGGTTACTGTTGCATTGGTTTTCTCTCAATTTCCCTCAAACACTTGACTTGAACACGATTTGAACAAGTCAAGGAACACTTTGTGAAGTGAAAAACACTCAATGTATCTTTATTTCACTTATAGAATTCAGATTACAACACTCAATTTATAGACAGAAAATCAGCCTATAATGCACTAAACATACATGATTATTGACAGCTCAACACTTTGCTGTCATAACCACTCCACTCATAATGCAATCACACTTACCAGACAGAATAAAACACACTACACCTAAGGATAGCATTATTGTTTAGCACTCAACATTATTTAAACACATTCACATGATACTCACTAAAAGCAATAATAGAGTGGTCCCAAGCTTTACAGCTTGATCACACTCAACACACAGCTGATACCCTACTAACACTTAGCTTACAGCTTGATCACTTGAATCAACACTCCCCCTTGATCAAGCTGGTCTTCATGTTCAGCATGGTCTTCAATTCTTCAAACCTGTTTTTGGGCAAGGGTTTTGTGAACAGGTCTGCTAATTGACTTTCTGATGAACAAAATTGGACTTGAACTTCCCTATCATTCTCAGCTTCACGAATTACATGGTACTTGATCTTGAAATGTTTGGTTCTTCCATGATCAACCGGATTCCTTATCATGGCAATGGCGGACTGGTTGTCGCAAAACAATTCCATGGGTTCCTCTTGCTTCATTTTAAGATCAAACATAATTTTCCTGAACCAAATAACTTGATTCACTGTGGAGGCAGCAGCAAGATACTCAGCTTCAGCTGTGGATTGAGCAACAACGGTCTGCTTCTTGGAACACCATGAGAATGCATTTTGACCAAATAAGAAAACATAGCCTGTTGTGCTTCTCATGTCGTCTAAACTTCCAGCCCAATCACTATCACAATATGCCTTCAGCTTTGCATTTTCAAATGAGCTATAGTGTAAACCAAGATCAGTGGTGCCTTTGACATACCTTAGCACTCTTTTCATCACAGTTGCATGACTCTTCTTGGGGGCATTTAGGAACCTTGACAGCAAGTTGGTTGCAAATAAAAGATCAGGACGAGTTGCTGTAAGATACAGCAAACTCCCTACACAGCTCCTGTATGCCTTATTTTCAGCATCTTCTTCATCTTCATTCTTTGCAAGCTTGGTGTTCTGAATTAATGGGGTTGGTGCTGGATTGCATGAGTCCATCTTGAATTTCTTCAGAATATTTTCTGCATACCTCTTCTGAGTGATCATAATTCCTGCTTCACTTTGCATCACCTCCATTCCAAGAAAATAGTGCATTAGTCCCAAATCTGACATTTCAAATTCCTTCATCATTTCAGCTTTAAAAGCTGAAATCTTGCTGTGATCTGCCCCTGTAATCAACATGTCATCAACATAAAGAGACACTATAATCAAATCATCACTTGAGCTGCCTTTTACATAGAGAGTGGCTTCACTCTCACTTCTTTTAAATCCCTGCTCCATCAAGTGACTGTCTATGCGACTATACCAAGCTCTCGGAGCTTGCTTTAGTCCATAGAGAGCTTTCTTCAGCCTGTAAACCTGATCTTCTTTACCTTCCACAATGAAACCTTTGGGTTGCTCAATGTAGACTTCTTCTTCAAGAATTCCATTTAGAAAGGCTGACTTCACATTTAGATGGAATACCTTCCACCTGTTTTGAGCTGAAATAGCCAAAAGAAGTCTAATTATGTCGAGGCGTGCAACCGGTGCAAATGTCTCTAGATAGTCAAGGCCATATTGTTGTGCATAGCCCTTGACCACAAGTCTTGCTTTGAACTTGGAAATGGTGCCATCAGGATTCATCTTGGTGCGAAACACCCACTTGACTCCAATGATCTTTTGATTTGCAGGTCTTGCAACCAATTCCCATGTTTGATTTTTGTTGATCATGCCAATTTCTTCCTCCATGGCCCTCTTCCAATGTTCTTGATTTTCTGCCTCTTCATAACAATGTGGCTCTGTTTCAACAAAGTTACACCTCTCATAAACATCAGCAAGTGTTCTAACCTTCATCGGAGGTGTGTCCGAATCATAATCCTCTTCATTTAGAGGATGATCTTCTTGCTCTTCATCTTCTAGTTCTTGATTTTCTTGTTCAACTGCATCACTAGGCTTGTTCTTCATTGCCTTCTTTTCTTTCCAATCCCAATATGCATCTTCATCTACCTTGACATCTCTTGTGGTAATCACCTTTTCATTGTCAACCATGAACACCCTGTAGCCTTTGGATTGACTACTGTAGCCCAATAGTACTCCTCTTTCAGCCTTGTAATCCAGCTTCCTTCTCTTTTCATCTGGAACATGGACATAACAAAGAGAACCAAACACCTTCAAATGCTTTACAGTCGGTTTCTTACCAGTCCATGCTTCAATGGGAGTCTTCCCATCAATTGACTTTGTAGGCAGCCTATTGATGAGATAGACAGCAGTATAGGTAGCTTCTGCCCAAAAACTTTGAGGAAGTTTCTTCTCGGCTAGCATACTTCTTGCCATCTCCATAACAGTTCTGTTCTTTCTTTCTACCACTCCATTTTGCTGAGGAGAGTATGGTACTGTCAATTGATGAAGAATGCCATTTGAATTGCAGAATTCTTCAAATGTCTTCGATATGAACTCTCCCCCTCTATCTGATCTCAGCTTTTTCAACCTGCAACTACTTTGTGTTTCCACCATGCTTTTGAATTTCTTGAACACCTCTAGTGTTGCCAGCTTATTCTTCAGGAAGTATATCCAAGTCATGCGTGTTAAATCATCAATAAACAGCATGAAGTAGAGATTACCACTCAAGGATGGTGTGTGCATTGGACCACAAAGGTCGGTGTGCACCAGCTCCAGCTTCTCTAAGGTTCTTCCTTCTGCAGCACTCGGAAATGAGTCTCTATGCATCTTTCCCAATTGGCACGGCTCACAAATTTCACCAGAAATTTGTATTGATGGCAAATCTCTGACATACTCCTTTTGTGCAGCAAGTTTTAAGGAATGCAAACTAGCATGACCATATCTTCTATGCCACAAGCTACTTTCATCTACTTCACATTCGTTCACCATCTCTTCATGCATGCTCATGTTCACAGGAAATGCATTGTTCTTCATTTTAGTTTTACAAACAGTTTTGTCATTCATCGAGATAACACAACAATCGTCTTCAAAGTTTACTTTGTACCCGTTCTTAGTCATTTGAGGCACACTCAAGAGATTATGCTTCAATCCAGGAACTAGCAAGACATCTTTAATGAGTTTACTGACTCCGTCATAGTTCATAGAAACAGTACCTCTTCCATTGGATTTGAGAATAGTACCATCAGCTGTCTTGACTTCCACACGGATTGATTCATCCAAGTCCACGAACCATTTTGAGTTTCCCGTCATGTGACTGGTGCAGCCACTATCAATGTACCATACACACTCTTCTTGCTTCTTTGAACTCTCACTCGCCATGAACATGAACTCTTGTTGGTTGCCTCTGCTGGGTTGAGCTTGTTGCCTTGTTTGTGGTTGTTCTTCCACTTGTTGTTGAGCCTGATTTTCTTCATTTTGCTTGGCTCTGCAAAAACGTTCAATGTGTCCAACCTTTTGACAGAAGTTGCACTTCTTGTTCTTCCAGCACCTCTGCTCCAAGTGATTTGTTTTTCCACAGAATTTGCAAGGTGGAAAACTTGTTTGCGAGCTTGATGCCTCCTTTTGGTACTTGTTGGTGCTCTTCTCCGGTTTTTGTTTGACTTCAAATTTGTTGTTGACACTCTTCTGCTTGGCTTGGAATGCCTTTTCAACTCCAGCTTCAATTCTTCTCCCATGCCTCTGCTCATGAGCTTCTAGTTTCCCAACTAACTCAGGAACAGACAACTCGGTGATGTCTCTTGATTCTTCAATTGCAGCCACCTTTGCCTCGAATCTGTCTACAACAGTGTTGAGAATTTTCTCAACTACTCTGACTTCAGGAATGACTTCACCATACAGCCTAATTTTGTTGACGATGCTTTGTGCTTTTGAAGCATACTCCCTTATTGTTTCTGCTTCTGACATCTTCAACAATTCGAATTCTCTTCTCAGGGATTGTACCCTTATTTGCCTTGTTTCCTTGGAACCTCTGAACTGCTTCTCAAGAGTTTCCCATGCTTCTTTGACTGTTGTAGCTCCTACAATCAAAGGGAAAATGTCTTCTGAAACCAATGAGAACATAAATGAAATTGCAGTGTTGTGCTTCTGCAACTTCTCATTGTATGTTCTCAATTGATTTACCGTCATATCTTCAATGGCTTCCTCTTCAGTAAAGCCTTCTTCAACTAAAAACCACAAACCATTAGCTACAAGGAAAGACTTCATCCTTATAGCCCAATAGTTGTAGTTCTCTCCTTCAAATATGGGTGGTAGGGATAAGGATGAGGTGGTTCGATTTGTTGGTTGTGTATTTATTTTGAGGTTGGTGTTTGGGGCTGATTTGATGTGGTTTCAATGAAATTGAACAGGCCTGAAAGAAGGAACCTGCTCCGCTACCAATTGTTGGCTTTGATCTTCAACTAATTCAAAAATTTGCTCAAGAACATCGATATTTTCTGTTGAACATCGATGTTTTTAGGATACTGGAACTTTGAACAAATCGGCCGAATGCAAAAAACATCGATGTTGGGTTTAAAACATCGATGTTGGGTTCAAAACATCGATGTTGGGTTTAAAACATCGATGTTTGGGTGTTTTGATAAAAATTGCCGAATGCAAAAAACATCGATGTTTTGATTAAAGCATCGATGTTTTCTGGACAGTTTCCAGAAATCTGCAAAAAACGAAGGTTGGTTTTCTTGGTTACTGTTGCATTGGTTTTCTCTCAATTTCCCTCAAACACTTGACTTGAACACGATTTGAACAAGTCAAGGAACACTTTGTGAAGTGAAAAACACTCAATGTATCTTTATTTCACTTATAGAATTCAGATTACAACACTCAATTTATAGACAGAAAATCAGCCTATAATGCACTAAACATACATGATTATTGACAGCTCAACACTTTGTTGTCATAACCACTCCACTCATAATGCAATCACACTTACCAGACAGAATAAAACACACTACACCTAAGGATAGCATTATTGTTTAGCACTCAACATTATTTAAACACATTCACATGATACTCACTAAAAGCAATAATAGAGTGGTCCCAAGCTTTACAGCTTGATCACACTCAACACACAGCTTGATCACTTGAATCAACAAACCTTTCTTTTCTCCCTCACTTCTTCAGGGTACACCAGTCATTCCTTGTATTCTTTACAGAAAGTTTAAATTCTGACAAAGTCTTTTACCCATCAAATGACAGGGAGTTGCAAATAGGGGCGCATCTGTCCGAGTTGGCCGTGATACTGAGGAAAAAGGAAAAGATAAGCAATCCAACCAATTTATTAGTCAAAAAATTAAAAGGTAGAATTTTCATACAGCAATCAATAACCATGGTGAGGGACTAAAGATACAAATTTATTGCTTGGCTCCTTCATTAATGCTTCCACTTATGTTGAATGCATATTAATTTGAGTACTGACTGTGCATGCGAAATCTCCTCGCTGTAATTGACAAGGCCAGCATCAAACATGGACCAATATGTTGTCACCTCTATGATTGCTGATACCACTATCCTATCCTTTGGAAGCCTTAGACAAGCACTTGGGGTAGAGATGAATGGCTTCACATGTTAAATGGATGCAAAAAAGTTGCTCAATATAGGACTGGGTAATATGAACACAATTATATGAAAGAAGGCACAGCTCTGTATTATATAATAACTGTATGAGTGTTATACAAGAAATACAATTCCCGAAGGATACGAAACACAGTATAAGACGTACATATAGGCCGCCATGGCAAAAAAGACAGAGCTCTTGAGGGCGGGCCATTTGAAGGCCGCATCCATACCTTGTGCTTTTTAATTCAACAAGCAGGGAGGCATGGGGATTCGCACACGCGACCGTTTAGTCATTATGGCTCCGCTACTATGTCAAGTGACCATCTCAACCAAAAGCTTAAGCTGATGGTTGAGGCCCCATGATTGGCTTTGGGCTTACTACTCTAATACGTAGAACCCCTGAGCAACCTGAATAAGTACGCTTCCTAAACTCATCAAAGCCAATCGCACAAATTGTTGGTGATTTAGAAGGGCGATGAAACATAACCTGAAACTTTGGCCTACCAACGCAATTACTAGAAAAATAGATTTGTGTTTTGACTAAACAACATGAGTAGCATCAACAAAGCGTGCATACACATTCACACAGGAGGTAGACAGGTACAAATATATCAAGGAGCATCATATTCACACAGGAGGTAGACAGGTACAATATATCAAGGAGCATCACGAATTACATCCGCCCTAATCCTGTTAAAATGCTTCTCCATAGCAGCAACCCTTTCTTGCGCTCGGGGTAACATATCTTCGGGAGGTGGGTTCATACTCCCAAAGCTGGTGACGCTCTCATCAGCTTGCCTTAGAATAACATCGGCCCGCAAATACGCTACTTTCTCCCTCCTCAACTCGCCATCTTTTGCAGCAATCTCGGCCTCTAAGGCCGCAAGTTCTTCACGAAGTCTATCTCCGCGTCCTCTTAGATTGGCAAGGTCTGTTTGGAGAACATCAACTCTATCGAGGTGAGATCTTACAACTCCGATTTGTTGGGTTGCAGTCCGCATATGTCCTTGGACACTCTGAAGGATTACCATGCAGTCTTCAATTTGCTGAAAACTCTCTTTATATTCTGCGGCATTCACTTCAATCAAATCCAAAAGCTGTTGGGCTGCATTACGGACCGCCTGATTTGTTAAGGACAGAGTAGTGATTAAAGTCTCACAGGCAACTCGTACTCCCTTGATCTTCTCATGAGAGAGCATCGCATGAGGGCCGAAGCCAAGGAAGCTAAAGAAGGATGCCAATGCATTCTCCACAGCTGGGTCACTTGGATCAAGCAGAGGAGGTGAAGCAACAAAGGGGACGTCCGGGGGATATCGAGCCCCTAGTTCGGCCAAATCCTGAAAACAAAGGAGAGACAGGGCAATTAGAACATCCCGCTCTGTATAATAAAAAGTTTAAAAAATAGGAGAAGCAGTCTTACTGCGAGAGCCTGATGAATATCCACTTCTAAATCTGGGTTATCTCTTGGTAACCAAGCAACCTGGTCAGGCGGGGTCTGAATGTGTACTCCTTCTCTTTCAAAAATCTCCAGTAGAGCCCCAGCTGTTGAGGAGCCGCTTAAGGCAGTAAGGGTGGACTCAGGTAGGATTGAACGGCTTGAGGAACCCACCTCTAAAGTTTGGGCCAGAGGAGATGAAATCGTATTCTCGACAGGGGCATTGGTGATGAAACAGTCATCTTCTAGGTTTAGTGCTGTCAGCAATTCTTCCAACTTTGAGAGTAATTCTGCCTCGAGGATTCCATGAGGATGAGTTGCTAAGGAGCGAGTGACTGATTGCAATTCCTGAAGAGCTTGGCGAGTCATAGCCGAAGGATTTTGAGAGCAGAGTTCAAGCAATCGATGCCGATGCCGTGGATTTTTCTCACCATTTTCTTTTCCTCTATCTTGTGTCATCGGAGCTGATGAAGTCTCTGTCATGTACTTGGTGTCAGCTTCCCAAAGTAGCTTGTCTGAGGAAATTCTCTTCGTTGGAGAAGCCAAGGTCATTTGTTTAGAGGCTTCCTCCACAGGTGCACAAGTACATGAGGAAATGTTGTTATTACTCTGCTGAGAAGAAGAAACAGGCGCAACTTAGTGTTGTGGAAGTTCATTCAGTTGGAAATTTAATGTAAAGATTCATGAAAAATGAAATCGAAGTGTGTAGAGTGATTCTGTATACTTGAGATGGATGAGACTAATAAGTATGAAAAAGAATCAGTTTCTAACAAATTTATTTATTGTTTCTGGGACAGTCCAGATTTAAGGTGATGATGAGCACGTATTGAAGTTGTGTTAAATGTATTTCAGAAACTAATAGGTTGCTGCCACCTCAGTATTCATGAAAAATGAAATCGAAGTGTGTAGAGTGATTCTGTATACTTGAGATGGATGAGACTAATAAGTATGAAAAAGAATCAGTTTCTAACAAATTTATTTATTGTTTCTGGGACAGTCCAGATTTAAGGTGATGATGAGCACGTATTGAAGTTGTGTTAAATGTATTTCAGAAACTAATAGGTTGCTGCCACCTCAGTATTGGAGCTTGGACCAGAGTCCTCATGGCATGATGAAGTTTGTTCAGGAATCTCTGGCTCAGCTGAGGAGTTTTTATTGCCAGTGGTTCGTTGAGCAGGAAATTCTAGAACACTACTGTTCCGCCCAACGGAGAAACCTGCCACAACTTGGTTCTGCAAGGTTTCAGACTGCACGAAATCAGAATTTTGGTTACAAAATCTGCATACCAACGGAGCACAGAGTTATATAGTTCAGTTGCTTTTGAGATCCTCAGTTGACGAAGTACACCACTAACATACCCATGGTTTTTCCACGTACAGTACACTAGTGAAATCGAGGGTGTTATGGCAAGAAAAGTGATTTAGATTAGGAAGGCTGAGGGGAAATTTAAATGGTATGAAGGACGATGTTGATTAACACTACTGGACACTCGTGTGATAATAGGGACAAAAAATAAAGTGTTCTTGCTGGTAAGTAGTATAGTTCCCACCTCATTTGGGAGACCACTGCTGCTGTCTTGATTGTTGGTGGGCAACAAATCAGCGTACGTTGGGTCCTCCGATGGACCATGCTTTCCAATTTCATCAGCTTCATCATTCTCCATGGCTGAGGCCAATTGCTGAGATGAGCTTGGCGTTTTGGGTCCCTCTGCATCCTGCCCCTGACAATGCGCCATGAGTTATATAGCCTACTGGATTCAAGACTCTAATATTGAAGGAATAATCTTAAGTTTGAGAGGACATTGGAATGATAAGGGTAATTCTTTTGTCTGCGCCCCCTTCAGTTACAATCTCATAAGTAATTTTTTTATGGTCGTAATAAGAAAATTGCCTCTTGCTTCCATATAGGGAATTCAACACGTCAACCTGCTTCACGTTCGAGGCTACAAAATGACTCTTTAATTTACTGGGTGGAACGAGGAAAGAGTGATGAGAGTTTTGGAGTTTAAAGATAAATGAGAAAAGAATCTGGTAAAGCCAAAGCATGTGGGTGAAATGATACGTACCATTTGTGTGAACAATTTTCGTATAGTGTCATTAAGGTTTCCTTCCCAGCACCATTCATCTAGTTCTTCTGTCAAGTATACCAACCCTAGCTTTGGTGTGCTAGTGACTCCTGCTGAAAAAATGTTCATCTTGGGGCATTCTTGCACTAGAACTGCCTGCAAAGATGGAAACATTAATGCGGATTTCCCAGAGTGAAAGCAAGCCAGGCTTGGGAGACCCTTAAGAGACAAGAATTCCAATTCATGGAAAACAACTTCCAGTTCTGCTTCGTTTTCCTCGGTTGCCACAATTTCTTGAATCATTTCGCATTCAAATATTCCCATCCTCTTGAGATGCACAAGAGAATGGGCCGCTGAACATGTCATCAAATATTGCAATCCATGACATTCTGTTGCTTGCAGATGAGTCAGATTCCGGAAAGATACCGAGGAGGGAAATACAATTTTCAATTGTCCGCAATGGAATAAAGCCAGAGTTTCCAAATTTTGAAACAGAGGGCACTGATGTGAATCTTCTTTTGGTAGATACTGTAGCTTCGAAAGTTGACTCAGCACTAGTTGTTTTAGCTTGGGAAGAACCTCAATATCCATTTCCTCCGGGTTCCTTTGCTCATGAGGGAAAATTTCTTGGAAAGAGGCATCAGTGACAACAAGGAATTCCAAGTTGAAAAATCTTCGAACAAAGTTTGAAGGAAAAACAACATAGTCACCAGGAAAGTGTCTAAGCTCTAGCCGTACTATATTTCCGTAGAATTTGGCCCAGCGTTGGCTGTGGCTTATCTCCCTGATATGATGCCAATCCATCCCCAGTGTTTCCAATTTTGGGAATGCAACCTGTACCACCTCTCAAAAAAAAAAAAAAATAAAGGAAGTTAGAAATCAGTTTTTTGTTTTTTCAATTTTGTCTAGATGCACTCATTCTCCTAATGAGATGAAAACTTTTCATCAAGGAAATGTTGAAAATTGGCAAATTTGCAAAACATGATCACTGATTAAGACACAAAAGCGGAAGCAAATGTGCTCTGATTCTGGGGTTAAGATTTCTAGTAAACAAACTGACCTCAAGGTTCAGATGCGGTGCAGTGGGCATATCACAGTCTCCTTTCCCTTGCCTTTGGTCATCTCCCTTGTCAACTGGTAATCTTGAATTTTCAAGAAATAAGGACCATATTGGTTTCATATTTGGACAATTTTCAATCCTGATTACTCCCAAAGATGGAAACTCAAGATTACCCGATCCTTGAAACTGTAATACCTCCTCCAGTGCATCGCAATCACTTATGCGAAGCACATCTAGCTTCCGGCCGAGTCTTCTCATCAGAGCTGAAGGAAATACATGCACTAGCTTCTTACATCGGTCTATAGCCAACGATTCCATCTCACAGAAGGAGCCTTCAGCCAGTCGGTGATGCCATATCGTTTCCAAATTTTCCATCCTTGTGATTTCCATGTCGGTTAGTCCAGGAAATTTAACCTGCAATGTCCATTCATTTCATATTTTAAGTTAACCAGCAAAAATGCCCGCGGTACGCTGCGGCCTGCGGGTTATTTATTAATCACAGACAAATGAATGGACATTGCAGGTTAAATTTGCCAGTTTAGGGAAGACCATCGCAGACAAATTCTCCTCTGTTGGCAATCCTCCAACCACGATTATCTCTTCCATTAACTCACATTCACTTACTTCAAGATATACAAGTTTCCCAAGCCTTTTAACCATGAAATAAGAAAATAAATACTTAAGACCACAGCCTTTCACCACTAACGATGTTAAATTCTGGAAAGAGAGTTCAGATTTTGAAGGTTGGCCATCCCATAGCTTCTCAATGTAAATTGACACTAAGGAAAGACCCTCCAATTTTGGGAATACAACCTGCAACAAACACTTTGTTTTATGCTAGAACTGCAACAGCATATAGTAAAATTCAGGTGTTCGTTGCTGCATGCATTGGGAGTAGATACATATATAGTGTAAGCGGATAGTTTTTTTCTTTTGAGAATTAAATTTGATAAAGTTAAATGGTACACGCTGATGATGATCTGTACATTATCCCTTACATACTTATGTCCTGGAATCAAAGTCATGCTACAATTCGGCCATATATATATACATCAAACTGAAAAAAAAAAAAACAAGGAAAAGTAGGGGGCAAAAGTTACCTTTTCATCAAAAAGTGGTTTTATACCATCATAGTGGTTATCTTCAATGTTTGATTCCAGAGGGTTATGGCTGTTTGCTGTGCTGCCGCTGGTAAAGCTGGATATAAATGTCTTCAACTTAGGGCATTCGCTTATCTTTAGTTGATCCAACACTGGACACTCAACTGGGTAGCCAGTGGAGAACTTAGCGAGTTTCGGAAGATCATAGAGCTCTAAGAATTCCAGGTTAGGGAAGACCATCGCAGACATATTCCCTTCTGTTGGCAATATGTCTACCTCTATTACCTCTTCCATGAACTCACATTCTCTTACTTCAAGAGATTCAAGTCTCTCAAGGCTCCTAACCATGGAAGATGAAAATAAATACTTAAGACCACACCCTTTCACCACTAACTTTGTCAAATTCTGGAAAGAGAGTGCAGATTTTGAAGGTTGGCCATCCCATAGTTTCTCGATGTGAATTGACTCCAAAGAAAGATACTCCAAGTTTGGGAATACAACCTGCAAGAAACTCTTTGTTTTAGGGATTCCTTGATTTAAAACTTATGCTAGAACTGCAACAGCATATAAAATTAGTTTCTGCGTATGCATATCACTTGATAAAAAAAGATAAAAAGATAAAAAAAAGAACATGCAAAATAGATCTAACTTTTTGATCCCGTAACAAAGAGCAGTTAGTTCACTGTTCACTAGTTACATATATCTGTAGTTCGAAAGAAGGAATGTAAATCACTTGAATAGGGACTGGACAAATACCTTGTCATTGAATAATGATGTAGAGGTCAGGCACTGTTCCTCAATGATCTCTGGAGATTGTGATGCAGTTGCTAATGGTCCCTCTACTTTGGAACAAAAGTTTCTAAGTTGCGGTAAGCCAGAGAATGATATGGATCGCAGCTGAGAGAACTCAATCATACCAGATTCTCCATTACCAGCACAGTCTTCACTTTCCTCCACAATGATCTGTACCATGCTATCACAATTTGTCACTTCAATACTTTTAAGGTTCAGAAGCCCTTTCACCAGTGGCAATGAGAAGAGACTTTTCAGTTTTACGCAGTCACTCACTTCCAGGGTCTCCAATTTACCGAAAATCTGCGAATGCTATGAATTTTCCATGAAAAATCTTCTCCAACGAAACCAGATTATGGAGAAATAATGTCTCCAACATGGGGAAGGCAGTATAACTAGAAGACGCTCTATCCACTCCGTTAACTATATATTTAATCCCAGAGTGGTTTTGGAGATGGAGATGCTTCAACAGCCGAAACCCTTCTTTATCCAATTCATAAAGCAGATTCTCAACACCCTTTACTTGGTCCAAGTACAGGGCCTCAGCTTTCTTTATCAAGATCCGAATGCCATCATTACTACGCATGTCTGTATCAAGCTCGAGTTTCAACATTTTGAAGGTTTCGAATGAGTCATCCCAATCCCAAGTACTTCCTATAAGGATCTTGTACTTCTGCAGCTTTTCCGAGGAAAAGTCCATGGGCAAAGTTCTAACATCTCTTATCCTCATCTCTAAGTTGGTCAGGCAATGCAAATGGTTCAACTCAACCAGACTAGCAGCATTTCCTCCTTCAATCTCCCATCCATCAAAGCTGTTCCGCATCAGAAGTTCTTCCAGCCGAGACAGCTTTGATATGACATTTGGTGGAATCACTTCTAACTCGGAACAACCAGTCAAATCTAACAGTTTCAGCTTGGTTAGTTGCCCTAGTTCCTTAGGCAATTGCTTAAACTTAGAACGAATAAAGCTAAGGATTTCCAGGTTCTTCAGCTCACCAATGATACTCAAATCTTGCAGCTTAGACTGATCGAGACATAATGTTCGAAGGGATTTTAGACTGACCAAGGACGAAGGGAGAGACAAAAGAGAGAACCTGGTTAAATCCAAAACCTTGAGTTTCTGCATCTTTCTAAAAAAGTTGTCTGGTATTTTCAGTTGAGGATCTGTGGGAGACATATACAAAAGCTGCAGTTTTGGGCACTCCAATTCGTCGGGAAGCACGTCTATGGAGCAAAACAAACGGATTGCTATCAACCTTTTTAGTTCCTCTTTGTCCGGCCATTCTTTTAGTTCATCCTCCTCGTCCATCGCAAGCACATTGCCAGCAATAGATAGTCCGACAGTTTGGAGAAGGACAGACATGGTGAAGTACTTTTTGCCATCGGTTTCGAGCAACAAACTAGAGCTCCTCAGGTGATCTAGTAATGACTCTAATCTGTCTCGAGCTGCATCTACCGTGCGAACGTCAGAAAATAAAGACAAACCCATACCATATTTCAGCAAATCTAAAAAGCATATGCAATAACCCAGTCGACAGAAGAGGAGGAAAACAGACTTTTCCTCTTTTGGTAAACGATCAATACTTAACTTCAGAGCGGCATAAACCTTGTCAGGCAGTGCGGCATAAACCTTGTCAGGCATTCCAGAAACAATTCTTGGGGATGGTTTTTTGAATCTTCTCAAAGTATCCTTCCATTTCGACAACTTGGTTTCTTTCTTCAAAGACTTTGCGACAACTGAAATGGCAAGAGGCAAACCTCCACACTTCTTGGCCACCTCAATTGCTATGGAGTGCACTTCAGGATTTGAAGATGTATCACCTGCAATCTTTTTGAATAGATCCCAAGCTTCATCTTCTGGCAAGTCATCAATTGACACAAGCTTCAGACAATTCATTTCTTTTGACAAAAGATTCCTGTCTCTGGACGTTAGCAGAATCTTGCAAACTTTGCTATCATATTTTGAAGGAATCCCCACTGCTTCCAGATCCAATGCATCCCATAAATCGTCTAGAACTATCAAAATCTTCTTCTCATCCCCTTTCGTTAGCCTTTCGCGCAGCTGAGTGGCTCTTCTCTCCTCACTACTTGTCTCACTCAAATTTAAGCCAAGGTTTTTAGCAATGGAATTCTGAATCTTCTTTTTTTCTGAACCTTTCGACTGGTTGTGTGTCAAGGCAGCAAAAATAACGTTATCAAATAGCTTCTCTGCCTGAGCTTTTCTTGCAACCTCTGTAACCAGGGTGGTTTTGCCAATGCCAGGCATCCCACATACCCCAATGATGCTGAAATTGTCTGAATCTACTGCAAGAGCATCCATAATTTCTTTAAAAGCTGCAACCCTCGAGTCAAATGCCTCATATCCTCCTGTGACAGATATGGCCTCAGCTAGCGGAGTTTCATAGGCTATCTCTTCACTGCTTCGTTCTCTTTTCACGCGGAGGAGATCATCAACAGCCACGGCTTCCTTCTCCGCTTCCCTGCTGAGTTGGTAACGAGCCTTGACATTTGGACACAATCCAATGAAACACTTCTCCTTTGCGCTCTCTTCTCTTGCAGCAAGCTCTGATTCCAACTCTTGAATTTTCTTTTCCACGTCTGATAGCCACTCCCTCACTTTTGGCACAATGGTTTTCAAATTTCTTCTTTCCTTCTCTGCATCCCGCTGCAATTGTTCATGTTCCATCCTCAATTCTTGAACTTTCTTCTTTAAGTTGTCGACATTCTGCTTGTATCTGAGAGGGTATTGAATTAACCGCGCAACTTGACGGAGAGTGAGATCAAGAGCTATGGGAGCAAATCCGAAACTGGGGTCGCACAACATTTTGGATCTCTTCTTTAGCTCTCTCTGTTGTTTCTTTTCTTTTCTTCTTTTCTTTTTTCTTTCTTCTAGCTCTGGAAGATGAATTAAAGAACAAACATGGACGAGCCAGGAACTGGATATCGAGAGGGAAATCAAACAAAAAGTGCAGACAAGTGCAAGCCGTTGAAAATTAATGAAAATGGCAACAAAGTTCAAACTTTTTTGGTTTTTTTTTTTTTTTCCTGAAGAGAGAAAAGCAAAATGCAAGGGAGTGAATTAAAGAACAAACAGGGACAAGACTGTAACTAGATTCTTCAAGAGGGTAAAGGCAAGGGAAAGATTTCAACACTTTTTGAACCAGGATAAACAGAAGAGAGACAAGCTATATTTTGTGCTCATGTTATGTTGCAATTTATAGCAGTTCCTAGTCTCAGACCCAAAGAAAACAAAAGGGGAAAAAAAAAAAAAAAAAAGGGAAGACAAGCTGTAAAAGTGCTGAGGAAGCTCACTTGCAATTTGCAAATGTCAATGACAAACAATAATTCAAACGTCAATGACGTATATCCATATACGTCACCCTGAATTTTGATACCTGACGTATATGGCCCCACTAAAAGTATCATGAATTTTAATAGTTCAAATTGGTTTTTTTTTAACTACCTAATGGGCCCCACGCCCCCGTTACCACTTAAACTATTCTTTAAATCCTAACAACACTAATGGTAAACGTCCCGACTCGAACCGGGGTGGCTTCCACGGAGGGAAGACTTGGATGTCAACGCAACCAAAGGTTGCTGGCGTTCAAATTGGTTATATAATTCTTATTTTGATCTCATCTACCCTAAACGGATAACAAATACTTTTTTTTCTACTCCTCTTTTATCTCTATTTAGCGTTTGGTAAAAGAATAAACCAAAAATAAAAATGGGTATTGGCATAATATTAAAGGCTCTCACAGCAAGATAAAATGAAAACTGAGAGAAGGCATTTTTATAAATAACACTAAATCGTCATTTTAAATTATCATGTCTGCTAGTATTGGTTTTCTTTTCCGGTTTTCTCTCCCCATGCTAGGGTTTTCTTAGGGTGGCGGCTGAGACAACTGGGGTTTATCTGGAGTTTTTCTCATGTTCTATGAAGTTTCTTCCATAGTTTTTATGATTTTTCTCACGGATTTTTCGTGATTGTGTCAGGTTTTTCCTAGCTTTATCGGTTGTCTTTTGTTTTGTTGTGTTCTTTCTTTCTTTCTTTTTACAATCTCATTTGTTTTGTTCTACGCCTTGCTAGGATTCGTGCCTTGCGTTAAAGGTTTCCTGTTTCCTGGGTCTCTAGCCTTAGGTTTTTCGTCGTACTCTTGATTGTTCCTTTTCTTTCAACCCCCATCATTTGTTTCTTTCCTGTGGTGCAGGTATACGGTTTTTCTGCAGACAGAGTTGAGGCCTTGGGGGTGTGGTTGTTTTGGCACGAGATCTTTCTTCTCTAGTTATAAGCTTGCATTCATGGCGTCTGTGATACTAGAGGGACTGGAGCTGAACCGCCGAGATGGGAGGGAGACAATCGAAGTACTTAGTGATGAGGAGGAGGAGATTCTTGAATTGGAAGAAGCCCCGCCTGAACTAAGACTGCTTGCTCGGGTGCTTGGCACGAAACATTTCAATCCTCAGGCATTCTCCTACCTTATGGGGAGAAACCCTTCTAGGGGGATTGAGGCGGAGCAGTTGGGACGTAACCTTTTTCTCTTCCATTTTTTTCAACACAAGGGACATACAGGAGGTGTTGGATGCAGAAGCTCCTTGGTTTTTTGAGAAGCGGGTCGTTGTCCTTAGGGAAGTGACGAGTGATGAGGTGCTTACACAGGTGGAACTCTTTGAGGTCCCAATATGGGTACAGATGAACAACATCCCTTGGAACCAGCGCCCAAAGACGAATGTAATCAATATTGCTGAGAGGGTAGGATCTTTCATCACTTTGGACGAGAAAGGGAAGCAAGGATGGGGAAAATTCGTAAGGGCCAGGGTTTTGATGCACGTGGAGAAATCGATCCGGAAATCCCTCTTCATTCGGACTGGCAAGGGTGAGAAGGTAGAGGTGACTTACCGTTATGAGGGCTTACCCAATTTCTATTACATCTGCGGGAGAATGGATCACTTGCTGAAGGAATGTGACTTAAGAAACAAAGACTTAGATGAGGAGCAACGAACCACCTTCGGGGAATGAATAAGAGCATCCCCTCGAAAGCCTTTTCGCCTCAAGACAGAGGCCCATCCTACGTCCATTAAATACAAAACAAGAAGGCTCACTTTCACAGAGATCCGAGGTTCTAATAAGGTAGGGGAGCATAGGGAGAAGGAGCAATTATCGAAGGACCTGGATCGCCTTCTATGTTTTGACAAGGGAACGCAATAGTTGAGGTCACCAAGGGTAAGGGCCTTTCTCACAGTGAGGCGCGACAGGAGAGAATGATAGGCACATCATTGCACTCGGCTCACTCAGGAATTCCTGGCCTTGCATCACCTCTGTCTTCAGATCATAAGGAGGCTTCCTCGACTTCTCTCTTGGCTAGCAATGATGCCATTAATCCGAGGGTGTTAGTGGAGCTGTAGGGGTTTTAGAAACGGGCTGGTGACCTCCGAGGGAGATAAGGGAGAGAAAAAGAAGTCCACAAAAGCGAGAGGAAGGGAGGGGAACAATCACCTTTAGTTGCCACGTCGTCAATCTCAACTAAGGAGACCACCATGTCGTCGATCACCAATGTCATTGATAACAATGCACTGGTCGGTGAGGAGCTATTTGGCAGCAAGCAAAGCACAGAACATAGCATGATACCTAGTGAAACTCCCAATTCAGGTTTTACTGGGAATCGGTGGAACGCATGGCTCGGAAGGAAGGCGAAGTTTCAAGCCGAGGGCTGATTGACGAGGTTCGAAAAAGAAAGGAATGGGGCGAGGAGGGGGATGAAATGGAATGGGAGGGGGCAGGGAAGAAGGTCAAGAGGATATTGCCATGGAATCTAATCCAACGGGAGAGGCAGAGACTGCAGAGCAGCCCTGTGATGTGGTAAAATCTGCAAGCGCACAGATCTTCATAGCACACAAGGTCGTATCCACAGGGACTAGGCAAAATAATTAATCGATAGACTCACTCCGTTAGGCAGAAAACAATAAAGAGAGTAATTGATTTGGAGATTTGAAGTGAAATCGAGATCAACAGTAAAATAAATGCAAATAAACTGTGAATTGTGTAAAAAGATCAGACTGTGGAAAGTCTAGATCAATCGGGCTTCACTACTCTATCCTTTTATGCCCTAATTATCCTTCAGATTCTGCTAACATGGTGACTCTATTCCGTGTCCGCGAACGGGGTGACACTGTTCGCTAAAAACCTACAACTTTCTATTCGTTTTCTTGATGGATAACAACCTAGGGTGAAATTATCAACTTTTGGAGGTATAATTTTGTCTCAGAGGTCAATCTTACCACTTTCGTAAATCAAACCTATTCCTAAAAGCAATGATGTTTTGTGTTGTTACTAATTCCACAATAATCTATTACCTTTCAGTCTCTAGATTAAGGGTGATTTGTCTTTTTCCAGATTTAAACTTCTCCTGATAGTACTTGATTTAAATTCTAAAGCAAGAACTAAAGATGGCCAGTCTCTAACCTTGAATAAAGTACACACAAATCAATTAAGAGCACGAATAAGAAAAGTTGCTTGAAGAGTAATTAAACCATAAAAGAAATCAAGTAGCTACATCCCTCTTGACCTAGAAAAGAGAGTTTAGTTCATAGCTAGAAAGAAAACAACAATGGAGGATTTGTTCATAATACAAGCCGAAACCTGGAAGAAAGAAAATAAAATAAGAGAGCTTCTTCTCCTCCTTGTTGTTGCTGTCGACAGTGATAACAACTAGAGAAAAAGAGGTCCTTTTTGCTGCAGCCGATGTATCTTTTTATTATTCTGAAACCCTAGCCTTTAATTCCTACAATCTAACTAAGGTAACTAAAAAGTAGGAATTAATATCCTAGGAGTTCTCCTCTTTTTTTGGTGCAGCAAAGAGTCTTTTTATTTCCTTAGGAGAGGCAACAAGTCGGTGCCACATCATTAATTGGTCAACAAGTAATCCTTTTGTCGCATGTATTATAATGATCCAGGTTCTGGTCCGCGGGTTTCAACGGTGTGACGCCGTTGAAAACTCATCATCAATAAATCTTCACGAATTAGCTCCAAAATCTCCAGAATTCTTCAGAGTACTTCAATTCTTCGAAAATCAATCCATTTTGCAACAAAAGGTACCTGAAAGTATAAATTAATAAGTGAAAGCGAAACTAGTGAAAAACAAGCTAAAACTATAAATAACATGCATGATCTTAACTAAATGCTTGGCCAAAGGGGTATTTTATGCTCCAAAATAGTATATGATATGCACACATATCACCCTGCCAGGTGCAATGAGGTTATTAGCTTGAACTGTTGCGGGCTTGGGAATCCGTAGGCAGAAAGTAGTTTAGTCAAGCAGATTCAACTTGACTCTCCCAACTTAGTCTTCTTATCGGAAACGAGACTGAAGAATAATGAGTTTAATAGATTAAATAATAGGCTTAGGTTCAATAATTTATTGGTAGTAGAGTGTTCAGGGTTAGGTAGTAGCAAGAGTGGGGGATTTGCATTATTATGGAAGGAAAATTGGAAGGTTTCAGTAATAAGCATTTCGCACCATATTGATGCGCGGGTTCGGTACAGTGAATTGGTGGATGTGGAATGGAGGTTTACTGGGATCTATGGTTGGCCGGAGAATTTTAATAAGCACTTGACCTGGCATCTCCTTCGCACTTTGCATTCACAAATGGATCTCCCTTGGCTGCTTATGGGAGACTTCAATGAGATAACGTATATACATGAGAAGGAGGGAGGGCGGACAAGGGATTTAAGAAGCATGCGAGGTTTTAATGAGGCCATCCAAGATTGCGGGTTGGAGGATGTGGACTTTGTTGGTAATATATTCACATGGGACAATGCAGAGGAGGAGAACAATAATATAATGGAGAGACTGGACAGAGGCTTTGCATCACGAAGCTGGAAATCCCTTTTTCCAGACTATATAATAGTAAATTTACCAAGAATCTCCTTAGATCACTCTCTAATGCATGCGTATCAATGATTTAATCCGAAAGGAAGAAACAATATGGGCCTAAAGATCAAGAGCATCATGGTTACATGAGGGGGATTGTAATACAAGTTTCTTCTATGGGAAAGCTTCCCAAAGGAAGACATAGAACTGCATTAAAAGGATCAAGGATGCTGGGGGAGAATGGCACTCAAATCGGAAGGAGGTAGAGGGCATTATGGTGGATTTCTATCATGACTTGTATACTTTAGTGAGGAGCAATGAAATTTATAAAGTATTGGAGTGTGTGACACCGAAGGTTACTGAAGACATGAATGCAAATTTATCTTGAACTTTTACCAAAGAGGAAATCGACTTTGCCTTAAAGCAAATGCATCCGACCAAGGCTCCCGGCCCCGATGGTATGCTTGCACTCTTCTATCAACAGTTTTGGAATATTTTAGGGTCTAGCATTTCATATATAGTTCTATATTTTCTTAGTAGTGGTGTCAGTTTTTCCAGTTTGAATTCTACTTTTCTTGTTCTTATTGCCAAGTGTCGAGTCCAGAGTCTTATAGTCAACTTCGTCCCGTAAGTCTGTGTAATGCCTTCTATAAATTAATTTCTAAGGTTCATTACAATCATCTCAAAACCATCCTTCCCNTCCTATTGTGTAAAGAAGGCTTCACGGCATTGATTGCAGATGCAGAGAGGAAAGGGCTGCTCCATGGAGCGTAGATAGCTCGGGGTGCACCTTCTATTATTCACTTATTTTTTTTGCAGATGACCGTCTTCTGTTCCCTCGAGCTACACAACCGGAGATTCAGGTTCTTATTCAAATCATTCGTACTTATGAGGAAGCTTCATGGCAGTGCACAAATTTTGACAAATCAGATTTTTCCATAAGTCGCAACATGCCAGAATAGTTTTTTGCACATGTCCAACTGTGGACGGGATTGAAAGCGGTGGACAGATCCCAAAAGTACCGAGGCATGCCTACGGTGATTGATCAAGCCAGGAAGACCATTTTTAGCTCTATCAGGGACAAAGTATGCAAGAAACTATCCGGATGGAAGGACCCTCTCAGCAGCTTGAAAGGAGGTACTCATCAAGTTAGTGGTTTAAAGAGTGGTTCAAAGCATCCCAACCTATATAATGAGTTATTTCCTACTTCCTAGAGAATTTGTGAGGAGATGGAACAAGCAATGAGGAAGTTCTGGTGGGGCCATGCAGAGGGCATGAGTGGGATCTACTGGGTAGCTTGGAACAAAATGTGTAGAGCTAAGAAACTTGGACGGTTGGGTTTTCGAATTCTTGCCCCTTTCAACGAAGCCATGCTTGCCAAGCAAGCCTCGCGATTGTGCCAACAGCCACACACCTTGCTTGCACGTGTTCTCAAAGCGAAATATGATCGAGGTACTTATTTCTTGCAGGCTCAGTTGGGTGGTGCTCCTAGTTATACATGGAGAAGCATTCTTAAAGGAAGGGAGGTTATCCCAAGAGGAGCGAAGTGGACCATTGGCAATGGCGAGCGGGTCCGTGTACGGAAGGATACTTGGCTATGCAAGAGCGATGGGCCTCAAGCCAACCCTAACGCCACTGGTCACTGACGACAACATGATGGTGAGTGAGCTTATTGATCACGAAAATGGCACATGGAATAACCATGCTATTTTCGCCACGTTTGATTGTAGTACTACTAATGAGATTATTGGTATCCCACTGAGCTTTCGCTTACCGATGGATATTTTGTCATGGAGATTCACTAAGGATGGCATCTATTCGGTAAGAAGCAGATATCAAGAGGTGGAAGCCGGACAAGAAGCAACCTGGTGAAAGGAAATTTGGTCACTCAACATTCAGCCTACAATTAGGGTATTCTTATGCAGGTTGTACCAGGATGCCTTGGCTACAAAGCAGAATCTACGATTCAAGAATTTGGTGGTTACAAAGGAGTGTCCCATGTGCTCTCTAGCTCCTGAATCGTCAAATCACTTGTTCTGGGAATGCACTTGGGTACGTGATGTGTGGGCTCATCAACAACCACAATTGCCTGGATTAACTAGAGCAACACCGGCCCATAGGCTTCGGGATATACATCAGGTTACCACTGGAGAACAGTTTGGGATGATGGCAACGGTGTTATGGTCAATCTGGAAGACCAGGAATGATTGTGTTTTCAACCAGGTGCTGTGTAATGTAGGTGCAACGTTTCAGAGAGCTTGGAGTCTTCACTATGATTATATCAAACCTCAAACTGAAATGGCAAGCCCATTGCGCCTCGCGGTAACATGTCGAAACCAGTATGGGAGCCCCCTGATATAGGTTGGATTAAGATTAATACTGATGCGGCATGGAACTCCACAGAGACCAAGTTGGGTGTAGTGGCAAGGGATGAGAAAGGTCAAATCATTTTCACCGCAATAAAGTTGCTGGTTGGGGTGAGCGAACCAGCTAAAGTGGAGGTACTGGCGGATGTTTTTGGCTTACAGTTGGCCTTGGAACGTCGCCTGAACGCAGTGACATGGGACACTGATTGTCTGGGTTTGGTTCAACCTCTGTCTCGAGGCATACTTCCGAACAACAACATTGGCATTTTTCTAAAAGACATTATGGCCTTGGCCACGTTTTTTCTATCGCGTTTGTTAGTCGAGTCGCAAAAAATATTGCACATGCTATGGCGCAGCATGCAAATCTGTCTTGAGTCTATATTAGTATGGGAACATGAGGTTCCACAATGTGTCGAATCCATTGTAATTTCAAAGATGACTCTGCCATAAATAAATGAATGATGGTTTTCTCAATAAAAAGAAAAAAAATTGTCATTTTGATTTAGTCATCTCATGCGAGGAAGGGTGCAAATAATTATTTCAAGTTATTATATATATATTTGTAACATAAGATACAATACCATTTTTTTTGACAGAGATACAATACCATTGCTACCATATCTTAAGATACAATACCATTGCTACCATATCATTACTTCTCATCATATCAGACTTCGAGAGTTATTTGAAGATGTCTATTAATGATAAAACAATTTATTGACAAACTCAGTGATATATAGTTTGAGACTTTCTATCTAAGGACTTGTAGGAACATTTTTGATAAGATCACAACCCTCACCTTAAATCCTTTATGGATAGAACCAGTGGCGGAGGTAGATATAATTTTTGGAAGGGGCCAATATGACATTTTGTGCATATTAATAAGGATTTATATGAGAAAATAAAATTTAAAAGGAGCCAAATACATATTCCGATAGGATTTATATGAAAAAATTTAAATTTCAGAGACTATACGAAAATATTATAATAGGATTTATATAGGAAGTTTAAAAATTCGGGGGGGGGGGGGGGCATGAACTCCCTCTGCCCCTGGGCCGCCGCCCCTGGATAGGACTTGCCTCTATTTCTATCGCACTATCTTTGTAGGTAGATACTTTGGTAATTTGAGTGTCAGAGTATCCCTAGAGATTATAAATCTTATCTTTTCTGCCTCACTTAAAATTGTTTTGCAGGTTACTTTAGACCTAGGTTGAGTGACAAGTGGAGAAAAAATTCCAACTCATAATTTTGGCGATGTCTATGGAACCCAACCATAGTGTGGAGCGATGGTACGATCTTTTTTTTTTTTTTTTTTATGCTAACGAAGAGTTTATTGATTGCCAAAGAAATATTTACAAGTACAGGAAGGAAAAGAGCTGGGTAAAAAAACACACCCCAGCAACACAGATTAAATTCACAGTGCCTAGGACGCATTACATTGCAGAAAATATGGCCTTAAGGTTTATTCTCTAGGAGTAAAAAATTACGACGTGGGCCAGTGCAGTTCTTCACCATTTCAGCATTTAATAGCACAGTAGGAGGCGCTGTATGGAAAGTCAGTTTTCAGCGCCTTGATCCACATCGTAGCATGTACAATGTTCAAGTCGGTGATTCTATCAATATCAGCCCTCACGTTACTAAAGACTCGCCGATTCCGTTCCTTAAGGTTTATTCTCTAGAATAACGATAGAAAGGGACATCCACGAAAATAACTCTGATAAGGATAGTTCAGAGAGCGAATCCTACGAGCCCGTCAAGAATGACACCGATAGTGAGTAAGTTACTCGATATCGCGATGACTGCCGTGTTGGGAAGTAAAGCGCCGGAGTAGCCTGCAAATCGGGGAGAAAACAAGCGAGACCCAAGTGAGATCCATACTCGTAGGCTTTGACACCACAAAGTAACCCAAAATCTTAAGACATTGGGTACATGGGTCCATTCCACTTATATTTTACTCACTTGGTCTCTTTCTATCCGATGTGGGACTATTACTCATACTTGAACACCCAACAATCTCCCCCTCAAGTGTGAGTTACTTCCACATCGGGCTTAGGCATATTCCCCCTACAACGGAAGCATCTTCTGCGACATCCTCAAGAGCCCACTCCACAACACCAAGCCCGCGTTCAAAGGAGCATGCGTCTGCCAATCTCTTAGGTTTTCAAGAGTCACGCCTTACAACTCCATGCGTGGGCCCAATTCTAGAGTTTCGAACTCGCTCCACGTGGGGGCAGCAACCACGGGGCAAACCATGTCGCGTATCAATATCGATCACAGCCGAACCTTCGGCTCCGCTACCACTTGTTGGGAAATAAAGCGCCGGAGTAGCCCGCAAATTGGGGAGAAAACAAACGAGGCCCAAGTGAGATCCACACTCGTAGGCTTGGACACCACAAAGTAACCCAAAACCTTAAGGCATTGGGTACATGGGTCCATTCCACTTATATTTTACTTACTTGGTCTCTTTCTATCCGATGTGGGACAATTACTCATACTTGAACACCCAACATGCCGACACCCCGCGTTGTGTACTTGGTGGTCTTCAACTGCATTAGTTTAGGAAAAATAATAAAGGCTTGAGGAGTTCAAGATAAGCATTCAAGGCAAAGCATAAGGACAAATCTGAGAAATATGAGGATCGAACCCACGCTCTCCATAGCGGGCAACTTACCACCAAAACATCATACATTACATCTAGACCTGGCAAAACGGGTATTGACACGACAACCCGACAAAAACCCGACACGAAATTAGCAGGTATAGGTCAGAGATTTTCAACCCGTTTAGTTAAATGGGTCAACCCGACACGATACGAAAAGTTAGCAGGTTAGGTGCGGGTTGACCTGCCAACACGATGGGTACCTGTTTATGACCCGATTATATTTAGGGTATAGATATTTTAGTGATTTAATACAAAACTTATTTAATATTTAAGGTCAAAGACACTAAAATTATATTAAAATATTTTTACAAATGCTTTAAAATATCATTAAATTATTATTCTAGAATTTGTAATTTTATTTAATATATGAGAAGGTCTAATTATATGCCTATTTAGTTTAAAAATACAACAACTTGTGCAATATAGAAAAATTTCAAATTGATTTTTAGGATTGTTAGATTTAATAGGTAACCCGCGGGTCAACCCAACCCGACACGATAATAAATTGGTTGGACACGACACGACATGATTATTAAATGGGTTGGGTCGGGTTGAAGAATCGGAACCCGTTTACCTGTTCAACTCGACACAAACCCGACACGAAAACACGAATTGCCAGATCTAATTACATCAAATTGTAACTTACCACCAAAACATCATCCACGCTCTCCTGACCCCTGCTTGCCCCCTAGATCCACCCCTAGTAATAATGTTTCTTAAGTTAGTTAGTTAGCTTTCAACATTAGGTAGGGATGCGAATGTGGGGTATTTTGGAGCAAATGGCTTTTGAAGATTACATATTTGCTCAATTTACCTTTCACTTGTGAGTTAATTATATATTACATGAAAACAATATCGTTACTAGGGTTTTCTCTTTTCTCTCTTTCTCTAAGAGAAAAACCCTAGATCTACAATTTGGAGCTGCCGCCGATTTTCTTCCGGCGGTGAGCCCCCACCAAAATTTCTTTCAACTAGTTTGTTTTTGTTTTTGTTTTTGTTTTTAGTTTTGTTGGTTTACTCCCACTTTTTGTGGGTTTTGTCTCACTTTTTGTGAGTTGTTTTCTCACCTTCTGGAATTTTCTCACCTTTTTTGGTATTTCAAATAAGTCTATGGGAGCCAAAGTTCATGGAGGAAGATTCGATTTGAAGAACGATTCTATATCTGCTACAAAAATTTACCAACAAAGGGATATTTTCCCCCACATGTATGTCTCAAATTTACCTGTTGGCATGGTAGTTGCTGCACGGACCCTACTGGATTTGGATCTGATGCTTGCGAGAGTAGAGTCGCGAGTGGTGTGCCTTTGTAAATCCTCTATTGAAGGAGATAAATCACGTTGTGTATTTTTATGTAGTAGATTAAGAAGAATTCTTTTGTTGGATTTTTCTTATGCTTTTGCTATATTAGATCTTCAGCTATGTAATTTCAATTCTTTAGATCTCTTTATATGAATGAAGATGCTCTTTTTCTCAAAAAAAAATTATATATTGCATGACCATGCACCATAATGCTACTTACTCTAGTCCAAACTAATCCCTTTACACATTTACTTTTCATGCTTGAGTAAGTGGTATTACCCCATTCCTTATGGTTGTACATTACTTGAAACCATAAATTCTAATAGTCCTAAACCCTAAAGCCTATAAGCATAACCATAAACCATAATGTCTAACTCCCTAAATTATAAACCTTAAAACCATAAAATCCTAAACCCTAAATCTTAAAATCTTAAAATTTTAAACTTCGAAATCCTAAATTCATGAATCCTGAATCTTAAAACAAAATGCCTTAAACACAAAAATTCTAAACATAAAGTTAGGATTTTGAAATTTTAAGGCTATTAGGATTTTTTTTTTAAGAACTTTCTATTTCAAAGTTTAAGATTTTAGGGATTAGGATTCATAGAATTAAGATTTTAGGATTTATCATTTTTAGATTTTAAAATTTAGGATTTTAGAGTTTAAAGCTTTAAGAATTAGGATTTAACTAGTGCAACTCCCCGTGTTACACACGGGTTTGAGCCGCGGTTGAATTAGGCCGTGTTACATACGGGCTTTCTAAGCGCTTACACACGGGTTTGAGCCGCGGTTGAATTAGGTCGTGTTACACACGGGTTTTCTAAGCGCTTATATTATTTCGAAAAACTTTAGTCATACCATATTATTTGGAGCATTTACGTCCATGGGCAATATAAACTTCCATATATATTTGTAAATAACTTATTTTTATGTGATTGAGTTTTAAAAATCGAAAAGTACAACAGAAACCCAAAAAAAGCAAAAAGAAAAGCAGAGGGACAAAAAAATATATAAGTAAAAGTTGTTTGGGAAAAAAAAAACAAAAAGAAGAGAAAGGGAAAACGCAAAAGCCGAGATGGGAGGGAGGGAAAGGGCTTCATTCCAATGCATAACCCGTCCATATTACTGGCTAATATAATGGGGTTGGTGTTTAATAATTTAGATAAATAAAAAACAAAAATAACAATAAATAAATAAATAAGACACGAAAAAACCAAGGCCGGGCCAAAGAAGATAACAAATATAAATCAATGAAGGAAGAAAAAAAAAAAGTAAAGAAATTTTGGGTTTGGGGGTTGGGGATGCTTTTTTTCCATCGAAAATTATATATATACTGACCAGAATATTATGATTGCTAGAATATTATATATATACTGACCAGAGCTTAAAATAGTTTGATATTTTGTATAATTTTAAAATATTAATATATTAGTGTAAAAATTCATGTTACTTCTTTTTTCGACACATTTCTAATTATATAATTTTTTTATGTAATTATTTTCTACCTATTTTATTTGGATTCCATTATATTTTTTTCAAATAAATCAAATATCTGGTTACAATAAAGGTAGTGAAATATTTTTAAATTATTCTATAAGGATAAATATCTTGTAGACAACTTGTAACTCTGATTCGTGATATTCAAATTTTATCATAAAAAATTCATATGAATGATTTTTTTTTATTATAATAAACAAATTATTTAAAAAACAATTATGATAATTTTTTATAATTTTGTGTAATTACACCTTTTTATAGACAATTTTATAATAATCAATTTTATTCACCTATTTATGAGAAATGATATGCTTTTTTTAAGAATACTTGTATTTATACTTTTATCCTTACTATGTGGCTTTTATCGTATAGATTTTATTAATGATTTTTTATCATTTTTTATAATAAAATGTTTCTTTTCAAATTTTATATTAATTATTTATCCTTTATATTTCATGTAAATTTTATTGAATTCAATACTTAATATTTTGATATTTATATAATTTTAAGAGAATTAGTATATAATTTTAAATATTCATGTTACTTCTTATTTCATATTATATTAAATTTATTAAAAAAATCATCATTATAAATTTTTGCTTTTAAGTTATTGTATAATTCTATAAACTACGTTTTTTATTCGTTTGACACTTATATAACTTTAATTTTTCGTCTATAATCATATTTCAACAACCTTCTTAACTTTTAGATAAAAATTTCATATGAATGGTTTTTTTATTTATTATAATAAACGAATTCTCTAAAAACAATTATTATACTTCTTTTATAATTGTCTATAATTACTCATTTTTATACACAATTTTATATTCAATTTTCTACACCTTTTTATGAGCAATGATATGCTTTTCTAATATTTATGTTCATTTGTATTTCGTTTCTTAAGCCTTTTTTATTTTTTATGTGTAACTTTCATTTATATTTTTTGCCTTTTTCTTTTCTCGTAGATTCATCATTATAAGTTTTTTAAGTTTCTGTATAATTTTATTGACAAATTCTTTCATTCATTTGACATTTATATTAAATATAATTTTTTTCTATAATCAAATTTCAATAAAATTTTTAATTTTATTTAATTAAATAATTAATTGATTTTCTAACAATGTTTTGTAAATATGTCATTCTAATCTTTATTTTATTTTATTTTCATATAAATGTTATTGATTTCATTACTCAAAGTAGCCTGATATTTTATTTAACTTTAGAACATTAGGATTACCATGAGAACATAAATATTAAAGTCACTTCTTTTATTCGAAATCTTCATGCTTCATATAAAATCTATATTTATCTACAAAATGACCAATTGTTTTCCTATTGAGTTGTATTGAATTCATATCGTTCACTCTTTTTATAAAAAATTTATATTTTTAAATTTTTTAAAAAACATCATAATATTTTTCAATTTTTTATATTAATTATTTCCCCATTATTTTTTTCTTTTTTCTTACTTATTAGTCATTTATATGTTAGATTAAAATTTTTTATTAATCTAAATAATTTTTTACTCCTTCAAAATTTATATAAATTATATAATTTGTTGACAATCATAATGTAATAATCTATTTTTATCATTCACTTGTATTTTTCCTTTTAGTTTGTACCTTTAGTTTTAAAATTTCATATTTCATTTTCAAATTTTTATATTAATACAATTTTCATAAATTTTTAATAATGTCCTATTTACAATCCATGTCACATCAACTTGATTTTAATATGTGGCATAATTTTTAATTGCTTTTTTAAGTCATAAATCTTATTATTTCTGACACCTCATACTTTATATAAATTTAATTTTTTCTGTAACTAAACTTTATGTATCCAATACCAAATCCAAAATCATCATCTTCATCTTCCAATTTCGATATCATGGCTTCGAGTTCCAATATATCCACAAACCCTTCAATTTTTAAAAAGTACGATCTATTTAGGGCCAAATCCTGAAACACCAACCCCAAATTCGCAAGAGATGGAACTGACCAGTAAGACATTGGACTCGGCCACAAATACAGTAGCAGTACAGTTTTATTGTCTTTTTTGCATTGATGAGGATATCCAGATCAGCACAAAGCAAGAAGCAGGCAATTGCAACGTTTTTAACATTTTGTGCGTGCACCTACTATTTGGCATCTAAATGAGGACTCACAGTTGATCCAAGAATTACTACATCCTTATCTAACCACAAAGTAAGGTGTCGGATCAGATCAAAGCTTCCAATAAGCCACCGACTGACTGGTACGAAAAGCTTGGCCCTGCCTTTGTCCGGAAATGAATTGAGATAGAAGATGGCATGGCATTCTGAAATGCTTTAGTGTTGAGTGTGACTCCAACCCCAACGGCACCAAATCCTGTCACATATCTGCTGAGTTAGCCCATCTGCAATCTAAGCTGGCCTTCATACCCAATGGAGCATTCCAAAGTAGTGCAAGCATCCAAAGTACGTCCACCAGCTGAAAGGAAAACATGAAAGTTCTTATTCTCCTGCTTCATTCTCGCCTGCTTCATAATGCTAAGCAATGATAAGTTCATGCGGAGGATGATCAATCAACTTGAGAATCAAAATGAAAGCCAACCCAAATGTCTCGCCACAACAAAGGTACTGAATGTCCTAGTCACAATACTAAAGAATTGAATTCTGGCCTCACAATGCAATTTGTAGAACATGGTTCAGAAATCTAAAGCAGCAATACCACCAAACTGACAGTTAAGATACATTGACCCCTAGGATACTATTAATCCAGAAGGCCAAACCATAGACCAAATTAGAAAATTGAAAAACATCTGGTCTACTCAAAATCCAGTTCATAATCAGATCCTAGCCAATTTCTTCTCAGCTTGGTATGCTTCTACATTTTGTGACCATAGGATTATAAGTGACCCAGTTAAGCTGATTCAGGAGTCTCCCTCGGATTTTCCTACACAATGTAACTCTTAACTGACCATTCTATGTACAAAACAAAAAAGTCAGAGCAAGGGAACAATAAGAGGGAGGAACTTAGAAAAAGTGATCAAAGAACTCACAGTAAAAGGTATCCTCATAACACTGAGATCTGCTGCTTTCCCTTTTGAGCTGAAGCAGTAAAAGAAAGCAGCCTTCATGCTACTTAAAGCTGTGGGAGTATAAATGAATGCAAATACAAAAGGTAGAGTTAGATAGTCAAGAGAATACATAGTAGATATAGCATATCAGATGCACGTGGGGAAACTAATGACAAAGGTTGAGATGAAGATGCAAGTTACCTGAAAGCCAAATACAGAAGAAAGCCAATCAAGAACATCATTCACAGCCCTTTCCTTAGGCAGGTCATCGGGAGAACCATCTGTTGGTCTACTTTGGTGTGTTGGAACATTATCCATATTATGTAGAGCATGCACAGCAGCTTTGAT
>JAKUCV010002040.1:24033-35156 GCA_028386065.3 Turnera subulata | reverse complement strand
CCAGCCCGCCCAAGCAAATCCACCATGGAAGCATAATGCTGCGCTCCCGGTTCAATCCCATAGTCCTTCATGAGCCCAAAATAATGCTTCCCCTCTTCAACTAACCCCGCGTGGCTACAAGCATAGAGTAAGCACAAAAATGTAATAAAGTTCGGTTTCATCCCAGCAACTTCCATTTCCCTGAACAAGCCAAATGCTTTCTTGGTATGCTTGTGCTGAGAACAAGCAATCAACATTGCGTTCCACATCCCAAGATTCTTAACGGGCACCTCATCAAAAACCCGATAAGCATCTTCAACAACAGCACATTTGGAATAGAGAGAAACTAAAGAACTACCCACAAAGCTAGAAAAATTACAGCTCGTCTTAAAGCACAGCCCATGTAGCTGCTTCCCTAGTTCAAGCCATGTCGAATTCCCACAAACTCTAATGACACTGGAAAATGTAAAATCGTTCACACTCAAACCCTCGAACAAAGCTTCTTTAAACAAAACTAAGGCCTCCTCATCCTCACCCAGTTGAGCATACCCATAAATCATCCCACTCCAGGACACCTCATTCCTCTCAGGCATTTCGTCAAACAGCTTCCTGGCATCCATTATATCCCCGCACTTGGCATACATATCAACCAACGAACTCCCAACAAACACATCAAAATCATATCCAATTTTAACGGCCAAACCGTGCAAGGATCTCCCAACATCAATCCTCCCCAAAATGGCGCATGCCTTGGTTGCACTGGGGATTATATGGTCATCGGGATGGGAATTCCCACCAAGCATTCGACGAAAGTAGTCCATGGCCAGAACGGGCTCCTCGTTTTGGGCAAGCGAGGAGATCACGGAACTCCAGGTGGTGGACGATTTCTTATGGGTTTCGTCGAACACTTGGCGGGAGAGAAAGGGGAGCTGGGTCTTGGAATAGAAATTGATCAGGTAATGGGAGACGAGAGGGATGACCTGGAGGCCGGATTTGACGATGTAGCCGTGGATTTGGAGGCCGCCGGGAAGGGACCTTGAGCGGGTCTGAGATAGTAGCAGCTCGCAGACATGCCTGTACTTCTGTCCAAACAAGAAGTGGTCGTCGTCCGGGAGTGGGCTTTTGTAGGGTTTATCATTAAAGTTGTTGTCTTGGGGGGATGGAGAATGGTTCGAAACTAATAATGGGTCTTGTCGTTTTAGGATGTGGTTTAAGTGTGCTTGAAATGGCTTTCTCCCAACTTGACGAAGCATTTAGGCTTCTTCTCCCTCCTTCCTCCAAGCTTCTTTTCTTTATAACCGCAAACGGAACCAGGCGGGAAAGGCTTGCACAGACGCTTTTACCATCTTGCCCCGATTATCAGGCCAACCTTCTTTTTCTTTTTTTTTTTTTTATTTTTTAATTCTAATTCTTTTTTTTTCTCAAAAAAAAATCTAATTCTAACAGGGCTATTTAGGAAGCATAGTGGAGGGTTTTTTTTATAAAAAAAAATTTGGATAATATATTAAATATTAAATTAAGAATACATGCTATTCATATAAAAAGATCCCTCACATCCAATCATTAAGTGTCCGTTTGGTTTATGAGTTTGAGATTGTGGGCTTGGGTTAGGGGACAAATCCGTTGTTTTTGTTATAAAATAATGTGTGTGAATGTCGTGTGTGTATGTTGTGCTCTACCTACCAAAAGAGTTAATCCCCTTGTATTATTTATATGGTTCAAACACAAGAAATAAAGCTGAAGAAATATGACAGACTGAGTGTTTTGCTCAGATTCTGCCTCTCCTCCTTCTGTGTTTCTATTTCTCTTTCAATCTCTTCTTTATCAACAGATTATTCATAACACGTTATCAGCACGATAGATTCTACCTAGTGCTGAAAAAAAAAACTGAGCAAGAACACGAGCAGAAAAAAAAAACTGGAAGAGATGAACAGTTTTGTCACCTGCCTCCATTAATGTTCATCTAAGAGCTCCAGGGTGTTTCTCGTCTCACCGCCACCACCACGGCCTTCTCCGTGCCGTCGCGACCTCGACACCGTCTTCTCCCGTCATTTTTCGCCGTCGACGCGCCGTGAGGAGGAGAAGACCCGACAACCGGCTCGTCGGATCCACCTCCGAGCCTCCTTCCGCCTCCTGTCGACGCTGTTGTAGCCACCGTTGAGCCTCCTTTGCGACGCCACATCGTCCCGCCGCCGCTGCTCTCGTCCCGTGCCGCCTGCCGACCTTGGGCTGCCGCCAGCAGCTACAATGGTGAGCGACCCGCGAGCTGTGGAAGAAGACCAGGATGGGTCGGATTGACCCGACGGGTCAGCGAACTCGGGTCGTGCCTAGTGTCGAGCTTGGGCGCTGGGCCGGCTGGCTCGGGTCTTTTTGCTCGGGCCTAGGCTGGGCACTAAGGCCACTGTGCAAAGATCTGGGCTGGTCCTGTTTAAGCCCAGTCCGGAAATTAAAAAAAAGGGGGAAATAATAAAAACAATTCTGGAAAATATATTTTTCAGGAAAAATATAATTTGGGAAAATAATAATTATTACCACAGAAATAATTTTGAAAATAATATTATCAAAGTATATACCGGAATAATAACCGGGTATAAGTATGATATATTATATATTACTACTGAAAGATTTATCGAGTAAGCATACCCTCTACTATTATGCTTTACTTTGTATTCAATATTGGCCGGCTAAGCCGCCTTATCTCTTTGTTGGCCGGCAGAGCCACCTTGTTTCATTTGTTGGCCGGCTAAGCCGCCTTTTTATCGAGTAAGCATATTTTATGTTTTTATTTAAATTACAAATGGGCCATAAAAGGCCCATTGTCTTTAATTTTTGGTTATTGGGCTATGAAAAGGCCCATTATATTTATTTTCTTGCTTTAATTTAAGTTCTGATTGGGCTAGTACAAGGCCCATTGCTTTTATTTTTCAGTCATTTAATTTTAATTGGGCTAATTATAAAAGGCCCATGTTTATTTTATTTCAGTATTTTATTTATTTAATTTTTGGAATTATGTTAATATTACAAAACTTGTATCCGAGGCCCTTAACATTTCCGGAAGAAATTTATTATGGGCATTAAATGTGAAAATGAATTTAAATGATAATAGTCTATAAGACTAAATAAAAGAGTCTAGAAGACTCAATAAAGGAGAAAATAAAGCAAAGACTGGATGTCTTACTGCCAAAAGATCCCGCAGATCTTTGAGGAAAATTGAAGAAAGATATGACCACCAGAAGATGGATATTATACGACCACCAGAAGATGGATATTGTTCTTGCTTACCCTGAAGGCGCAAGTCATTTTTATTAAATGCTTTTATTTTATGTTCTATTTAATTATTATTTGTTATATTTTATTTTATTATGCTTACTTTACTGTTATTATAATCGTTTGTAGAATAATGGCTCAGGCACTTGTCCTGGAGACAATGCAAATTGACATCCAAAGGGGAGAGTTATATGTGTGGATGTCAACTATTTTACATAACATGTACAATCTCAAAATGAGAAAAAGATTTATACGCTCCAGAAGAGCATAAGTTTGAATATGTTCCTGAAGAACTCATGCTTTACTATGATCTAGAAGATCATATATTTACGCTCTGGAAGAGCAAATACTCTTGAAGAGTACAGAAACTCCCACTTACAGTAATAAAAGATATTATTATAGATCCCGTTGAATTGACTCTGCTCTATTTCCTGAAGCGAATAAAACAGTATAATTAATTGTGCATGTGGCCGTGAATGAGATTATAATTACAAGGCTGAGAGAAAGCGTGCATATTATTATTGCATAATGGATCCATAAGTAGAGAACATTCATAAAGAGAAATCGTTCTCATACATGAGTTTAAACAGTTGTTTATTTGTTGGGTACAACATTAACCCTGAAATTTTGAGCCTCACTGCTGATGTTGACCCTAATACTGTCGTTCCAGGAGAATCACATACCACCCATGTTATTTCTCCAGGTATCTCAAACCGATTCGTTGGAGGAAAACGGAGTGGAATTACTCCATGATTCTCTGCAGATTGCCACAAGGTTTCAGTAATTAGTACCATGTTGGGCTTATACTGATTCTTCAGATCCCTTAAGGTACGCACAAAATCTTGGGACCTTCTTGCTAAACCCCTACAATTCCATAGTAGAAGTTGTACCTTAGGCCATGTAGGTGGTAACCCAGACACTCTTGGGATACTCCGAGCCATCATTGAAACCTGATAATAACTGCTTTGATTTAATATTTGACATGAAGGCTCTAGCTGAAATTCCTACAGTCTATCAGATATGAAAAACATAATAGAATTAGCTAAGCCATAAAAGGAAGCCCTTAGGTTGCCTTGGTCCTCCAAGAAGAAAGTTTCTTCCATAGGAGTCACAAAGAACCTAGATGAGTATAGCTCATCAACAAAAACTAAACGAGAAATTCTTGCAAGCTTACTCGGTAATTCCTCATGTTGCTCATTCACCATACTATATGCTAACCTATTCCTCCTTCCTAGAGAGGCACCCTCAACAAAGAAAACCGTAGCTGGGGAAGGCATTTTTCATGTCTTGTTGAGTTTTCTGAATCTTCTTGTTTCTACCACTCCCTTCTTATAGTCTGAGCTTAGACAACTAGGTGTCAGTTTTTCAAATGTGGACCCTTTTTCTGTCTCCGAAAAGATCCAAAAGATTTTTTGGTAATTGAAACTTTGCATTATTTGTCAGTAAAGTCCAAAGTTTTTCAATCTTCAATGTTTTGCTTTTGGAAAAGTTTGCCACTACTATAATTATTGTCCAATAATTCTGATCTTTTTCGACATGAGTGGCAAAAATAAGCCTAAAATTGACACATGTATAGCAGCCTGAAGCTGACACATATATAGCAGCCAGAAGCTAGCAATTTTAAGTTATTAAATATACAATATTAGAGTAATTGAAACTTACCATATCCAGCCAGAAGCTGGAATACACTAGCCTGAAGCTAGCAATTTTAAGTGTTTAAACACACAGTTTGCACAGCCCGAACTGAGATCAACTAGAAGTTGATTATTGGATATCTTGTTTGGCATGACCGGTTGGGCCATCCCGGATCAATACTGCTGCAAGAAATTTATTTGGTTATTCATTGAAAAACCGGAAGTTTTTACAATCAATGAATTTCCATGTGTTAGTTTGCTGCGAAAATTAATTGTTTGGCCTTCCTAAGATGAGGTTGGCCTAAAATCACCAGTAAGTTTGGGCAAAATTCAGGGACATGTACGCGGACTGATAAATCCGCCGTGTTGACCATCTAGGTAATTTTTACGATGCATCGACTAGATGGTCTATTGTGTGCTTATTAGACGCAAGTCGGCATTGTGCACACTTATTTTAAAGATTAAGCCACTTGCAGGTACACATCCCTAATTATGTTGTAAGACTATATGTCTAGATAATACTGGTATATTTCTTCAATGGAGAATGTATATCATTGGCAATAAACCCAAAAAGATCTGGGCAAATATTTTCAATTGATTGCAGGACCATTGTTAATGAAATATTACTGTTTTGAGAAAATGGTATTTTACATGCAGCAGCACTTGTGTGCATCAAGCCAACAAGTTACATAAGGTCTCCCCATTTAATTGGTTCATGGTCACGAACCTACTAACTCCCATCTTCGGACCATTGGTTGTACAGTATATAATGCTCCACCACAGCATAGTAAAATTGGTCCTTTAAAGAAGACTGGGAATATATGTTCAGTATGTTGGGTATGTTGGTTATTAATTAGATGCAAAGTTTACCCAACATAAGGGGGAGGAAATAAGCAGCTGGATCAATATATTATTGAAATACATTTTCAATGTATGATTGTTGATCCTCAAACAAATTAGTGTGAACCTGAAGTTCAAAAAATGATTTATTTACAGGAAAATTGATATGCAATTGCCAGACACATAAAGTGACCAAATATTATATACCAACTGCAAATGCTCATGTTCAAATTAATGTTCCAGAAGAACAAGTATAATATACAAATGAATCTAAAGTAAGCAAGAAACGTAGAATATACTCGGTTCCAAAAAGAAAACAAAATTCTCGATAGAGAAAAAGGAGCAAAGAGATAAGATGGCCCCAGTAAAAAAAATAAGGCCTCCAGTAGAGGTTCATATTAAAAGTCCTCAAGAAGAGGAAAATCCTCCAGAAGAGGTCCCTGACACAATTGATAAAAGTTCCAGAAGTAACTCAGGTACCTGAAATAAATGAGTATGATGAGATCTCAATTACAGTGTCAGGAATAAGATGGAACCGACATGAAATAACCATTGACGGAATATTTATTTTATATAGCGCTAAATATTTTGAAATAAAATGAGGATCATGAACTTACATCTATTGATGAATGCAGGCGCAATATGATTGGCCAAATTGAGAAACGTGATTAAGGCTGTGTTAGAATCGCTTGTGAAGCGAGATATTTTTCGGACCTGTAGTCCGTTGTGAAGCAAGATACTATCCGGACCTGTAGTCCGTACACCAAATGGTGTGGAACCAGTCGATTGAAAATGGGTATTTGTGCAAAAAGAGAATTATAATAGAGAGATACAAAGCACGGCTTATCGCACAAGGTTTTACCCAAACGACTTGGTATTAATTGTGAGGAGATAGATATACTCCCCTGTGGTGGATGCAATTATTTTTGGTAAGTCTGGCATAATGTGAAAAGAATTAGAGATGCATCAAATGGATGCTGTTACAGCCTACATCTATGGATCCATAAGTCATGACATATGCATGAGAATCCCTGAAGGATTCAAGTTGCTTGAAGCAACTAATTCCCGGGAATATACAAAATTAAGCTGAATTGATCTTTACATGATTTAAATCATTCTGAGTATGCATAAATTTATTATTACTTATGTTGATAATTTATATCTATATGTATTTTTGTGTTTGAATTGGAACTCCTGAAGAAGTCTCCAAATGCTGTATTTCAAGAAAGAATTTGAGATGAAAAATCTCATCAAAATCAAAGAATTAGATTAGTCCTGGAGTACCCTGTCAAAGTGCAATTTATATTGCTAGAAACATAAAGCCTGAAGCTTTTGACTTAAGCCTATTGGCAAGATCTAACTTTGTTCTTATCTTCGGGGTATAACTGATGTGGTATTATGTTAACCCTGTAAACCCAAAGAGAATATAGCTGGTCTTTGCAGATGCAGGTCTTTTATTTGATCAACATAAAGCACAGACAGACTTCTGCTACAACTTTACACGTATAGCTGCTATATCATTGCGACCACAAAAGTAAGATAGCAGGAAAGATGCTCCAACAACAAATTATGAAGATGATGATACCGACATTGCCTAATTGAAGGATAGATATTGCACAATCGGACATGGCATACAACACCAAATGTCACCAGAAGTTGACATGCAACAACATAATGATATCAAGGGAGGCCAAAATGAGGGGGAGTAGAATACGCACTGCACTCTTTTTCCCTTCACCAAGTTTTTATCCCACTGGGTTTTTCTTGGTATGGTTTTTAATGAGGCAGTTCTCTTTAAGCGTATTCTACCCAATACACAACGACTTTCAAGGGGGAGTGTTATAAAATAATGTGTGTGAATGTTGTGCTCTACCTACCAAAACAGTTATTCCCCTTGTATTATTTATATGGTTCAAACACAAGAAATAAAACTGAAGAAATATGACGGACTGGGTGTTTTGCTCAGATTCTGCCTCTCCTCCTTCTGTGTTTCTATTTCTCTTTCAATCTCTTCTTCATCAACAGATTATTCATAACAGTTTTCTTTTTTTTTTTATATCAGGAAATGATAGATGTTTTCATTCATATGAAGAGATATTACACAAAGATACAAACTCATGAAGCAAGCCAAATACAAAGAACATCATCTAGATCTATTACAAGAATGACACAAAAATTCCAAATGCTTTGATCCTAACATATAACGATGATAATAAAGACCTGCAATACTTCCAAATTTGGACATAAAATGCAGTGATGGCTCCACAAGTCTCAAGCTATCTCCCATTAAAAGCTTCACACATGAGGGAAAAATCTTGTTATATTGTAATAGGAGGAAGAAGATGGCTTCCATACCCACTTGAAGAACATGATTTTTATATCTTCCATGGATGACCGTGAGAAGCACAATAAAACTAATTGAAACAAAAAAATTCATACCAGAATAAAGACTCTTGGTTACCAGGTAAATTGGACCAAACTCCTCCACAACCACCACAGAGGATGAAGGGTGTTTAGAGGACGAGTAAATTGTTCTAGCGAACCCTTGAAGATTCTAGATCTGGATCTATTTTGTTCCAATTCAAAAAAATTCCCAAACAAAGGACTAGAGATCTGCCCAAACACGGTAGAGGTAAAGTTGTACAAAGACAACAAAACTACTACTTATTTAAGGTAGAGGAAACACAAAGAAAAGAAAGGGACAAAGGGGCTTACCGTCGGGCTGAGGAGCTCGAACGGCAGCCCCTGGATTTGGAAAAAACAGAGGCTCTTGGGAGAAAGGGAGAGAGAGAGAAAACGAAGAGGGCTCCTTTAACTGACAAATCCGTTGTTTGGTTGCAGAAAAATGCGCGCGAGTTTGGGTTGGGGGGCCAGAACCCATGATCGTGGGGTAGAGTAGGTCTCGATCAGGAAGACTTGTGCCAAGAACCTTTGTCCATATAACGCATCCAAGGAAGAAATGGATTCCTAAACGTTGTTTAGTAATCAAGGCGCTCAAACCCATGAATTCAAACCCACTCTCAAGGAAAACATATTTGAGGGATTTTTTTTTAAAAAAACTTTGGATAATATATTAAATATAAAATTAAGAATACATGCTATTATTCCTATAACGGCTAGAGGGATAAATAGAAAGGAAACTGTATCCGACCAGAAATAGCATTCTTGAAATTAAAAAACAGTTTTTTTCACGATAAAGTTGTGATGACTGTCCCATATCGAAAGTGAGTATGAGACATCTTAGGTATATAAGAACAAGTTATTGGTACAAAATAACCTCAAATTTAAGTTTTTGGGCTACGTAGTTACGTTTAGTTATAAAAATTATTATAGACAAGTTTATTACTTGGGATATAACAAAATAGTAACAAAACTGATCATACTTAACTTTTAAGTAAGGTATTTGTTACGGTGAAAGTATTCCTGTTTGGTAGTTAGAGAAGGCAAGGCCATGGTCATGGTTGGAATGGTGAATCATCCTATTTTAGTTAGTGTCCCTAACAGCCAACTCCATGTACCATTTTTCTAATCTCACTTAAATCTCAACTTATTTGCTCAATATTGTAATCTCTGTTATAAAATGAAGGAAGGAATTCACTCTTGATTGAATAATACAAACTTGATCAAACTTGATCAAGATAATAATACAACTTTTGGAAGTAATAATAATATGAAAATAGGAATAATAAACTAATGATGGAGGGAGAAGAATAAGAGAGGTGTGTGAGAGTTTCAAGAGAGTAAGCTTATGGTGATCAAAGGTGTATCTGTGTATGGAAATGAAAGGGGTATTTATAGGTAAAAATGGGAGGATAAAAACAAATGAGTATGATTAATTTAATAAGGTAAAAACAAAAGGATATTAGGTAAAGGAAGATGAAATTAAGATTAGGACAAAATGAAATTATGGAGGGTAAATGGCCAAAGAGATAAATCCAATTGGATGTTAGGTGAGGGGTAAAGGAATTTACCGGGGGTAAATTCGGGTATGGTAGAAATGAATTTTACTGGATGGTAACAATGACATTCATTATAATTTATTTACAACACTCTCCCTTGAATGTCATTGTACTTTGGGTAGAACACGCTTTGGAAAAACTGCCTCGTTAAAAACCTTACCAAGAAAAACCCAGTGGGATAAAAACTTGGTGAAGGAAAAAAGAGTGCAGTGCATATTCTACTCCCCCTCATTTTGGCCTTCCTTGATATCTCAAAGTCGTCGCATGCCAATCTTCATTATCAACTTCTCAAAAATTAAAGTAGACAGTGATTTTGTAAAGAGGTCTGCCAAATTGTCACTTGAGCGAATCTGTTGAACACAAATATCACCATTCTTCTGAAGATCATGAGTGAAAAAGCATTTTGGTGATATGTGCTTTGTCCGGTCGCCTTTGATGTATCCTTCTTTCAATTGAGCAATGCAGGCAACATTATCTTCATAAATGGTCGTTGGAACGTCTTTCCCATATCCAATCCACAAGAATCTCAAATATACTGTGTCATTGATCTTAGCCAAACACACTCTCGACTGCCTTCATGTATGGCTACAATTTCTGCATTATTTGAAGAGGTGGCAACAATACTTTGCTTTGTGGATCGCCACGATATAGCAGTTCCTCCATAAGTAAACAAGTAGCCTGTTTGTGACCGAGCTTTATGTGGATCACACAAATAACCTGCATCTGCCTAACCAATTAGATCGGATTTGGACCCGGATGAATAAAATAATCCCATATCCATTGTACCCCGAAGATATCAAAAAATTTGTTTTATCCTATTCCAATGTCTGCGAGTTGGGGCAGAACTATATCTTGCTAGTAAACTGACAGCAAAAGATATATCAGGTCTTGTATTAGTAGCAAGATACACTAAAGCTCCAATCGCACTGAGATATGGTACTTTCGGACCAAGAATCTCTTCATTATCTTCTCGATGTCTGAAAATATCTTTCTTTTGATCAAGCGACCTCACAACCATCGGGGTACTTGTTGGATGCGCTTTGTCCATATAAAATCTTTTCAATACCTTCTCGGTATAATGTGTCTAATGGACAAAGATCCCATTTTCTAAATGTGCAATTTGAAGACCTAGACAGAATTTTGTCTTTCTGTAACAGCCCGGTAATTTTTATGTTATTACCGTCACTGTAAATTTATTTTTACAGTTAATTACCATCTAAATTAATCTTGAGTAATTAATTAACGGTAATGTACGCTTCGGAATCCGAAACCGAGCACTACCCCACGCTCGGGATTTTTCTGCGGAATTTTCGGACCGAAGTTGGCATTTTTCGGGTCCAGGAATGTCGAGGAAAGTCAGGATTTACCCCGAATTATCGGACCAAGAATTAAGTCGGGGGGGTATTATTAATATTTTCTGGACCGGACGGGACACGACTGCATA
>JAKUCV010002040.1:0-20486 GCA_028386065.3 Turnera subulata | reverse complement strand
GCAATTGATTTGCTATATTTTGCAAATGAATTATCTTTTGAACTTCAAGTTCACACTGATTTGTTCGAGGATCAAGGCTTGATAATGATATAGCATTCCATTTAATTTCTTTATCCAGCTGCTTATTTTCTCCCCCTAATGTTGGATAAACATTTTCATCAAAATGACAATCAACAAACCTTGCTGTAAATAAATCTCCAGTTGTTGGTTCTAAATATTTTATAATTGATGGAGATTCATATCCAACATATATTCCCAATCTTCTTTGAGGACCCATTTTAGTTCGCTGTGGTGGAGCAATTGGCACAAATACTGCACAACCAAAGGTCCGAAGATGGGAGATATTAGGTTCGTGACCATAAACCAATTGAATGGGGGAGAGCTTATTATAGCTTGTTGGCCTGATGCGCACTAGTGCTGCTGCATGCAAAATAGCATGTCCCCAAGCAGTAACGGGGAGTTCGCATCTCATCAATAATGGCCTCGCAATCAACTGGAGGCGTTTAATCAATGATTCTGCTAGACCGTTTTGGGTATGAACATGAGCTACAGGATGTTCAACCACAATTCCAATTGACATACAATAGTCATTAAACGCCTTAGAGGTGAATTCAGCAGCATTATCAAGACGTATAATCTTAATTGCATGATTAGGGAAGTGTGCCCGCAATTTGATCAATTGTGATAACAAACGCGCAAACGCCAAATTGCGTGAGGACAAAAGGCACACATGAGACCATCTAGTTGATGCATCAATTAAAATTATAAAATATCTAAATGGTCCACACGGTGGATGTATAGGTCCACAAATATCTCCCTGAATTCTTTCCAAAAATGGTGGTGATTCAGAACCAACCTTATCATATGAAGGCCGGATAATTAATTTTCCTTGTGAACAAGCAACACATGAAAATTCATTAGATTGAAAAAATCTTCTGGTTTTTCAATGGATGACCAAATGAATTTTCAATAATTCTGCGCATCATTATTGATCCGGGATGGCCCAACTTGTCATGCCAAATTTTTAACTCATTAGTCAGCTTCAGGCTGGTGCCAGCTTTTGGCTGGGTATAATAACTTTCAATGACTCAAATATTTGTGTAGTACAATCCAGAAGATAATACGAATAATTTTTCCACAACTTGTTTGTTACTTGAAGTGGTAACTTTTGTAAGGTAAAGATATTCAACATCTCTTTCATTCATTGTCTCAATATGATATCCATTTAAACGGATATGCTTAAAACTTTATAGGTTTTTTTGAGACTTTGAAGAGAACAAAGCATTTTCAATGATTATCTTTGTTCCCTTTGGTAGTAAAATTTGAGCTCTTCCGGAGCCTTCAATTATTTTTGTACTACCAGAGATTGTACTAACATATGCTTTTCCAAATTTCAAAGTAAGGAAATATTTCCGTTTATTAAATACGGAATGAGTAGTTGCACTGTCTGCTAGACAGATCTCCGAGTCATTATTCTTGGAACCATATAGCTGAATATCCATATCTTCATAAAAGAAAATAAAACATGCATAAGAAAATAATACTGAAATTTATTCCAAGTTAAAACATTATGAACATTAATAGAAATAAACAATAGATAAGAACATAAATGTAAAATACAAAGAGACTGGTAGCAGATTTATTCTTGCTTCATTTTATCGCTTGCTTCTCCTGGATAAGCAAGATAATCATCAAAATATGAGTCGGACTGGAAGGTAGCATCTTGGTCATCATCTTGAACAAAATTTGTTTGAACAACTTTGTTTTTGGCTTTCAAAGACGATTGATAAAGTTCCATCAAGTGCTTTGCTGTATGACATGCTCGTGACTAGTGACCCGTCATGCCACATCGATAACAAGTTGTCTCAGGATTTTTCTTGTCCTGATATTTGCCATCATTCACATGTTTTCCTTTAGCCTTGCTATTTTTATGAATATTACGGTCACGATAATTAAAGTGGTTCCTTCCATGTCCACGTCCACACCCACGTCCACGACCAAAATTATCATGTATTGCTGCATTCGCTTTCGGGAATGGAGCTAAAGCTGTGGGGCGAGACTCATGATTTTTCATCAATAGCTCATTATTTTGTTCGGCCACCATTAGGCAAGAAATCAAATCAGAATATTTTGTGAAACCTTTTTCACGGTACTGCTGCTGCAGGAGCACATTGGATGCATGAAAAGTGGAGAATGTTTTCTTTATCATATCGACATCAGTAACACTTTCTCCACATAATTTTAATTGAGAGCTTATTCGAAACATAGCTGAATTATATTCATGCACAGATTTAAAATCTTGCAGCCTCAGATGCATCCACTCATAATGAGCTTTTGGGAGTATGACCATCTTCAGGTGATCATATCTTTCTTTCAAATTTTTCAAAAGATCTGCAGGATCTTTGATAGTAAGATACTCCGTCTTTAGGCTATCATGAAGATGATGACGGAGAAAGATTATGGCTTTTGCCTTATCTTGACTGGATACAGCCTTTGCCTTATCTTGACTAGTCCCATCTTTTTCTTGAATAGATATAGCTTTTCCTTTATCTTGAGGAGATTTTATGGTATCTCCCAAGCCCATAGCATCTAAATGCATTTCTGCATCCAGTGCCCATGACAGATAATTTCTTCCGGAAATATCGAGGGCCTCAAATTCAAGCTTTGCAAGGTTTGCCATTATAACAGTAAAGAAATATATAAAATAAATATAAAGAGAAGTAAAATAATTATATAAGTATATAAGCTTACTCGATAAATCTTTCAGCAACAGTAGTAGAATTATAATATAGAGTATGTAATATATATATATGCTTACTCGATAAAGGCGGCTTAGCCGGCCAACAAATGAAACAAGGCGGCTTTGCCGGCCAACAAAGAGATAAGGCGGCTTAGCCGGCCAATATTGAATACTAAGCAAATAAATAAATGCGGATTGAAAAGATTTAGAAGTGATTACCTTAATAGGGTAGAGACTCGTGCTGATAATGTGTTATAAAATGAAGGAAGGAATTCACTCTTGATTGAATAATACAAACTTGATCAAGATAATAATACAACTTTTAGAAGTAATAATAATATGAAAATAGGAATAATAAACTAATGATGGAGGGAGGAGAATAAGAGAGGTGTATGAGAGTTTGAAGAGAGTAAGCTTATGGTGATCAAAGGTGTATATGTGTATGGAAATGAAGGGGGTATTTATAGGTGAAAATGGGAGGATAAAAACAAATGAGTATGATTAATTTAATAAGGTAAAAACAAAAGGATATTAGGTAAAAGAAGATGACATTAAAATTAGGACAAAATGAAATTATGGAGGGTAAATGGCCAAAGAGATAAATCTAATTGGATATTAGGTGAGGGGTAAAAGAATTTATCGGGGGTAAATTCGAGTATGGTAGAAATGAATTTTACTGGATGGTAACAATGAAATTCATTATAATTTATTTACAACAATCTCGAATTATGTTATGTAATTTTAATATATTTTCTTCAATTACGTACTCATATAAAATATTTGGCAGGCTCTCTTAAAACCTTTGCCTCTATATTGCTGGTTAAAGGCCGGATGTGTTTATTGTTTATGGTTTGAACGAAATGGTATTATCATCATCGACCAGAACAAAAAAAAAAAAAGAAAGAACTTGGTAAGTTGAAGCTGTTATGTTAGCCTGTTACCCAAAAGCAAACACGTCGTCGTATTGTTATTACTGAAATCCATCTCGATATGGGGTGTGTGTGGTTCCGTTTCCTTCTAAAAACTTCCTACTCTTCTTCGTCTTTCTACAATCTGCAGTTAAACGGAAACTTATTAAAATTTAAACCCCTACTTAGGCTACTCGTTTGAAATCAACACAAAGTGAATTGAGAGTTGGAAAACAATGGAGAAGCAAGCCGGAGAAGAGCAGCAGCTGATGTGGAAGTCGGAGTCGGAGTCGCAGCCTCAGCCAGAATCAATGATATGCATGACAATCGGGCAAGCTATGACTACTCTCCTAACCACCCGCACCAAGAAGCTCCTCCACGCCATTTCTTCCACCACCACATCCACCAGGCCCCCTCCTCTCGGCGGCTCTCTGGAAGACTCCCTGTGGCTCCTCCGCGACTTCATCCAAGATAACCGCCGCAACAACCTCCACCTCATCCTCATCCCCGTCATCGAAAACGTATCCTCCTCTATATTCTCTTTCTCTCTTACCTTCTCCATTATCAGTTTCTCTCTCTCTTTTTTTTTTTAATTTAATTTAATTTTTGTTTCCGGCTTTCTGCTCTTGGTTGTTAGTGTTTGGTGAATAAAGAGTACTCCAAGCGTGGAGGCCAAGCGATTGTGCTGGTGAACTGGCTGTTCCAAGACGAGTTCGTTTTCGAAGCGGTTTCCCAAAGCCTGGCCGGGATTATTCAAAGTATGGAGGACCGTTATTTGGCCCTCGGGTGGTGTGTTCTTGTTCGCAGTCTTGTGGAGTACGAGAGCTTTTTGGATCAGTATCAGTTACACGGTAAATATGCGTGTTCTTTCCTCCCCGCTTTTTCTTTTTTTGTAGTGAAAAAATTGATTATATTGTTGATATTTTGTTCTTTTGGTTGTGTGGTAGGGATTAGGGACAACTATGATGCTTTGCTGAAGGTACTCTCCTCCTGTACTGGGCGCCTGTCTAGCATAGTCTGCGATGGAAGGTTAGGGTGCTTCTAGTGTTTGGTTGCTTGAGTATACATCTGCTCCATGTGCTTTTGTATCTTTATTATTATCATTTTTGGGGGTAGTTTGTAATGCGAATTTGTGCTGTATATATCATAGTAGAAGATGCTTCTGTTTTTTTATGTTTATAGTTTTTGGATACATCTTCATGTGTGAAAAGAACTTCTAAATTACTTACAAATTATCTTGCTTTTTTCAATCTCTTTTAGATGTTAAGATTTCGTTGTGTTCTTGTAGGTTGTCTGATAGTTCTAAAATTTCATTTTGCAGCACTTTGAAGGATGGATTTGAATTGCCTTCACGCCTCTCGTTATCTGCTGCCGATTGCATTTTATCTATCAGTGTAGCATTAACAAAAGCGACCAAGGTTCCAAGCAATAACCCAAAATCATTGAATTCGAATGTGTCTGGTAGTCCCATTTCTCTGTCCACAACTGCTAAAGCAGAGAAGAAAGTCAAATCTTCTTCTCAATCGTCAAAACCGTTAAATATCGAAATGGCATACTTGCTTTGGAATCAGATGGAGGACCTCAAGAATATGTTGCAAAAGCTCCTTGCTGTAGGTTCACTATTTCAATTTGTCTATATGAATTCATATCTGGATCTTATTTCTGATGGGTCACAACAATGGTTTTATCATGCCTAACCTTCCAGCATGACTAAACCCAAGCTGCCGCATGGTTGTAAACTCCACGAACGCCCTTACTTTTAAGAATTAAATATTATCTTATATCTTCTAAAATCTGCTACAACACGTCTTTGTGTCTTCATCAGTGGATTGTAGAAAAAGGTTCATGAACCTCCTCGCATGCCAAGGCTGTCATTTACCTGTACTAAAAAGTAGTAACAGGAAATATTTAGAACCATGATTCCCAAGGAATTGCAGTGTATTAACTTTGTAGGATGTGATGATTGATAATTTATTTCTTTAGTTGCTTATCTATCTTAACAGAGTTGGTTATTTTCCTACGGTTTTTGCTGAATATAATTTTCTTGTATTGTGTAAAATTGTGTTTAGCAGCGCAGTGAATCATTGTTACATTTCTTTACAAAATAAGATCCAGATATGACTTGATTTAGAATTTGACTTGATGCATAAAAATGTACAATGTTGAACTCTGTGGCTTTATTTTCATCATTACATTTCCATACAAAATTTATTTTTGAAATCATCCTTTTATGGATTGAGAAAGAGTAATGCCCCATGCCAGCACAGTTGATCTTGTTGACACTCCAAACTTAGATTTGCTTGGTGAGAGCAGTACAATTGATGTAAACTTTCAGGAAGTCCTTGATGTTTTAGAGTTTTCATTTTGCAGCCGAAAAATGGAAATAGAACAATACTAGGCAATAAGATTAATCTGCTTTTGATGAGCCTGGATTGTATTTGTATATATTTTCGTTTGCTACTTTATGATCTTAGCCATTTCAAATTTGTACACCAATGTTTAACTTCAGGACATTCTGATGGTGTTGCTCTATGTGTAGTGGAGCACAAAAAGTAGGCCTTTACATGCTAAAGGAGTGGAACAAGTGCTTAAATGGTTGCATGAGATAGAAGGGCACTATGGTCAAGTTCAAGATGAGGCAGGTTCCTATACCTGCTATCGAATTCTAAACATATAATATGGTCTTCTGTTCAGTCTCTTATTTCTCATAATTTGTTCTTGTATAAAATGGAAGACAGGTGCAGAGATTCTAAAAACGGGAGCGATGCTGCTCTCTTCATGTTGGAGGCATTACGGCAATCTATTACATTTGGAAGATCTTAAGTTTTCTCGTTACTGCAATGAATTATTGGACCAGTATATTTCTGGCATTCAGGTCATCATTCCCAAACATATGCCTGTTGCTCAGTTCGTTTACGTGTGAAAAACCCATATTAGTTTTGTTCGTATTAGTTTCTTGTGTAATTTTCAGTTGTGTAGTCAGTATTCACTTTTTTCATTACTAGATACTTTAAGACTTGAGCTTTATAATTGTTGGGGACACCTACTTCCATGAAATAGGTATAGATATAAAGTAAGATTCAAATTCAGTGGTGAGTGCAAATATATTAGCATATATTTAAAGGTTGAGCGGATTTTGAGTTCTTATGATGTATGTTCAAAATATTTTATTACAGGATAGAAAAGGAAAATAATTATTGAAGAAAATTAAAAATACAAGTAGAAAGAAACAATCTAGTATATGAGGGGAAAAAATGAAAACTAAGCAACCTTGAAACTTCATTAATGTACTAGTTGGTTCCTCCCAAAGAAAAAACTTTTAAACAGAAGGCATGAGGAAAGGTAATAAATGCATCACATCATTGATGATTTAAGACAAGTGACGTAGCTCGCACTAGAGTTCTTCCCTGGCTTATGTAGCTGCTGAATGTTGAACCCAAGTTATTTTCGTGTTCAGTTACTAAAAGAGATACAATTGAACTGTGTGCCTGCTTCTGTGAGATTTCTCATTTCAATACACTTTAGCTGTTAAAATGTTCAACACAAACTACATGCGTGGTGCAGTGATTCTTGTTTACTGCACCCATTGTTGCTGTAACTAACCTCTACCTTCTTCAATACTTCATTCTCTTTATTTTATGCTCCCAAGTAATGGGATTCTGATGATAACAATGGAATAAATGTGTATGCAGTATTACGCCAACAATCAGGCTGACGGGCATTTGGAGCACAACAAGAGTGGTGAAGAGACTACAAAGTTTTTCCTGAACTGTCTATGTCTTCTTTTGGGACGGTTTGACAGCAGGAAACTGGAAAGCTGCATGTCAGAATATGGAACACAGATATCAAGTGTCCTGTTATCACAGGTAAATCTTAAGGGGTGTTTGGAGATATACAAATGCCTATTTCTTAATGAAAGAGGACCAATGTGGTTCATGTAAATATTTTTTCCATATTCTATCTGCATATATAGTTAGTTTCTGCATTATATTGCACTGTATCAAATTTGAGAATTTTTTCCTGCTGCCTGTATATGATCTACAACATGTGTAAATATGGACACAGTGCATCAGCTAAACCACAAATGAATTTGTCGGGAAGGCTTCATGGATTTGGGGAATAATTGTTGAGTCAATAATAATTAATTATCTCAGCAGTTCTTCAATTATTGCCTGAAGGAAAAAAGAAACAAAATTATCTCAAGTCTGCAGTGAAATACCTTTTTTTATGTAATCTATTTTTGCATACACCAGTTGGATTTACATCTTTTTCCCAGGAAAACTTGTATTTCAAGACTGTAGTAATATTCTGGCATTTCCAGTAATACCAAAAATGTACTTGATGGATTATCAAAGTTATTTATTTCTTTTTTGAAATGTAATAATTATTTTAATATTTAGGGATTCTCTGGCATATTTTTGATGCACCGAGTACTTGCAGTTTATGGTGGTTTTCTTGATGATCCAAAGATTGGTTGTTCAAATACCATAGCTCTGTGCTGAATGTTGGTTTTTGATAATGGGACCTGTTGCTGACTGGTTTTTCTCTTTCTGTTTTACTTTCTGAGGGAAGTTTCACTGTGCTGATGAAGATGTGATAGCTACTGCTGTGTTCATAATTAAAGCTGCCATATTTAAACCAAATACATCTGGAGCTGGTCTCTTGGAAAGTAAGAGGATGGGCACACTGATACCTTTGTTGCTTCACCTTCTAGATGAGCGGGATGGCACAGCTAGAGCAGTTACTATGCTCATAGCAGAATACTGCTCCATGTATCCTTTCTATCCTATTCACATATTGTTTGTTGGTAGCATATTTAAATCCTCATGCCTAGTGTTTTATTGGTCAAGCTTGACATGGATAAAAAATTGTTCCCAGGAATACTGATAATGAGTGCATTCAAGAAGTTTTAAAGCGTCTTGCCTCTGGAAATGCTTCTCAAAGGAGGAATGCCGTTGATGTTATATCAGAACTGGTGCATATATCAGCGGACTCATCAAACAAGCATTCTCATTTGCCATGGTGTGCTATTGTTTAGTATTCTGTTATTTATTTTTTGCTTACTCATGTTTATCACTATAATATTTTTTTATGATATTGCAGGCAAGAGATTGCAGATAACTTGCTTGGATGCCTTAACGATGAAGAAATTGCCATTCGTGAACAGTCTTCTAGTTTGCTTTCAATGATAGGTTAGTCCTGATAGCAAACTTCTTCTCCTGCCACTTTTTACTTGGTATTTGACATCTGTCACCAGGGATGTGTTCTCTTTATGTTTGCTTACAAATCCGCTTTTAGATGATTAAAATTACTTATTGGTTTTCATTTTTCTTTTTGATGTGTATTGGTTGTTATCTGAAGTACTGGCTGGGAAATTGCATAATATATGGTATACATTTGTCTTGTTCTTGAACAATATTCTCTATTATTCTTCCCTAGAAAGAAATTTATTTTGATCAATGCAAAAATGTGAATATATTTAAGTGAATGGTTCAAGAAAAATGACCTTTAAATTGGGAAAGATCTATTTCTAATGTATTTCTGTATACTTGGGAGTATGGTTCAAGACTTTGTTATACCTTAAACTGGTAAAAGCTAATATTTTAGTGTCAATTGTTGTTTTGATCATGCCTGCTTTAAATAATAAACAATTAAATAGCAATTTCATGTTCAACTCCACCACTAGTGGGCTGTAACACCTAAAAGAACGGCCAAAGCTTTTCATTTGGTCCGAGCCTGGTGTATTAATATGGATTTAGAATCATTGTCTATCTTTCAAGCGAAGGGACAGTTGCAGATATGTTTGTGCAATTTAACTGCTCTAATAATATAACCAGCATAGTATGGTATTGTCAATGCTTGAATATTTTTGTGGATTTGGTCTTCTCATAACACTTTCTGTCTGTGTTAATCAGTATAGCTGTATTCAGATCCTATGTCCTTCTAAAATGAGCAGTTCCATTTAATATCTGGAAGATGCACTAAAAATTTAGGTAGTCCTACAAAGGGAGAGTAGGACCAGTCTCAACCATTGCCCTCACAACCTGTTCTTTGACTCTTACATTGATGAACATTAGCCCAATATCTGATTGTCTCTCTTGTCTAATGGATTCAAGTGTTGAAGTGGATTGACCTTCGAATTTGTTCAGCCGGTGCTTCCTCTTCTTCGTTCTGTAGCTGTAGTTTTCTCTCCTTCCATCTAATATCTATACCATTGCGTAGATTTTATTGGCATTCATCTTGTCTTAGAAGATAGTTTTATACAAATTATGAAGTGGACTTAGTTCCAAAAAATATATAGTTCGATTTCCCATTCAGATTCGCACCTTTTCTTTTGCTGAGCATCTGTATTTTATACATTCCTTTTCCCTTTCTTTTGTTTTTATCCTTGATTGTATTCTTTTTGTTGTGATCTATGAGGAAATTTAAAAAAATTGATTGTAGTTTTGACTTTCTTGTTGATTTTAAAAAGAGATCACCTATCTGGCATGCTGATTTTTAATTTTATTTTTCCTCTTCTGTCTGCAGAACCATCATGTGTGTTGCCTGCACTAGTTCACCTTGCTTACTCATCTAAAGGGGAGCAATCATCTGCCAGTGTTGCCCTGATTGCAATGCTCAGATATCATAACCGCAGACCTGAAGTTGTTTGTATGCTCCTTGACTGCCTTAGGTATTTTTTTCCACCAGTTTTCCGATTTACAGTAGTTGAATAGAAGCAAATTACCTGAAGTAACAAGCCGTGCGGCTCATGTCCCTGAAACATGTCTTTGGTGGTGATTATGTCATGATATGATGTAAATGCATTGAATCTTGTTCTGTCTCTGTGGCAGTGGGAAGTTTTAATATCTTTAAGTTCTCATCCTCAATTAAAATTGAACACTTAGCTTCTGATGTTCTCTTCTCTAATTGATGAAAACAAAATATGTAAACTAACAAGTATGGAGCTCACGGCCTTGAAACCCATCTTTGGCAGTCATCATGAATGTTGTCGTGGAAGCAGATCTAATTTTTGTTCTGTCTCAGTGCAGTGAAGTCTTGATATGAGTTTTCATCTCAATTAAAATTGAATGATTAGCTTCTGATCTTTTGTTTCTTGCTTTTGTAGCAATCTCAGCCAAAGTCTTGATCTTGCTATTTCCCAAAGAGCTACAAGAGAAGGTTTGTCTCCCAATGGTTTGATAGTTATTTGGCAGATAAAAATGCCAAAGTCAGCTACACTAAAGACAATGGGGTTGAATAATATTCTCCGCTATTCCAAAAAGTAAAGGCTTTTTGGAGATTTTGAGCATATATATTTTTCTTCTTACTCTTTACCCAAGGATGTGGTTGCCTATTGGTTGCTGACTGAGGATCAAAGCTGTAAAATGTGCTTTGACAAATAGATTCACCAGAGGCGCAGATCCACTGTTATTAAGATCCGATGAAGAATTACATCAATCAATCAGGACACTAACTGCCTAAATTTTGATATTGACCTAACTAACGCTGTTCATTCCATTTTCTTTTGTTGCATGACCACTGGAGCTATTCGTTATCTACTGTCATTTCCCACATTTAATCACAATATATTCTGTATAGGGCCATAATTCTCCAACAATGTGAAACACTGGTAGACTATATGCTGATGCTAATACTCTTAGCGCCTTGTCATGTTTAATTATCAAGTAAATGCTGTCTAAAAGTAAAGTATCTTAACAGTTCTTACATAATGTGGGAAACAATGTGATGCTGCTCAAGTTACTTTTTCTTCACATCCGTGCCCATCTCAACCTTTTTTCTTTTTTCTCATTTCTTAACAATCTTGTTAAATGCAGAACCAAAGGCAGATATTGATCATCTCCTCAAGTTGATCCCAGAGTGGTCTAAAAGTGTAAGATGCAAGAAATTTGATCTGGCTATAACTTTTTCATTGTTTGCGCTATTTGGTTGGCTCCCTGGTTGTACTTTTTCACCTATTTCTCTGCAAGTTGCTCTTTAATTATGTGAGCATCTATGTTTTCGGTGTGGATTCATTTTTGTCTTGTTTCATCGCTTATGGACTGCTTATGATGGAGGCCTGACTCATTTTTGCATTTTTGGGTATGGCGATTGATGAAATGATGGCTTCTTGTTGAAACATTCCTCTCAACTAGTAATTTGTAACTGTTTATACCTGTAGGTTTTTTAGGCATAATATCTGCATCTTTATCCATAGATGCATCACTGTTAATTTTCTTACCAAAGAAAAAATGAATTTTTTATCCTTGTGGTAGCTTTTTTCAGTTCCTCTCTTGATGCTACATTACTAAGCTTCCATGTCGCCTTTTCAATATTAATTATTTCTTTGCTTTTTAGGAGCTTTCAACATGTTGCATGCCTGGCCTTTCGAGATGGTTCAGTTTGCTTCTTCCTAGTGGCTTTTCAATATTAATTATTTCTTTGCTTTTTAGGAGCTTTCAATATGTTGCATGCCTGGCCTTTCGAGATGGTTCAGTTTGCTTCTTCCTAGTGGCTTTTATTCCTTATTGCAGTTGGTTAATGTTTCCATTCTGTCACATGTAGTAAAACAAGCAATTGTAGATATCTATTCATACAGGATCAACTCTGCATCATGTCTAGAAAGTAGAATTTAGCTTCTAAATTGTTGTGAAATGCCATAGGTTCAAGACTGGAAACCCTTGATTGGACCATTGATTGACAAGATGTTTGCAGAGCCAGCAAATGCAACTCTTGTCCGGTTTTTAAGTTATATAAGCGAAAACTTGGCTCAAGCTGCAAATGAAGTCCTCTATCGTGTCCTATTGGAGATGAAGGGACATGAAGAGTGAGTGCTGTTTCTTTGCTTATCCATTTTGGCGAATTTCAAGTATCAAAGGATGATATTTTGTTGACAACATCTCAAATTAGCTTCAGAAGTTCTTTTTTACCTGCATATTATTTTTAATTTTTTTCCTGTCTGATGAAGGTCTTTTTTATCCAGATGGGAGAGTAGAACTGGTCCAGGGGATGACTCTGAAAACATGCAGCACTCTCTATTTAAACGTCTTTGTCCTCTACTCATAGTCCGGTTGCTTCCACTGAGAGTTTTTAATGACCTCAACTTGTCAGTTATGTATGACCAGCTTCATATTAATGGCATTACTTATGGTATGCTCTTTAAGTTTCTTCTGTATCTCTTTGTTGCTTTTCTTTCTTCCCCCAAAAATTTGAAGCTTCTTAAGTTAACTATACAGTTACATCTTACCATGAAACTTGTTTAAATGGAATAGTGATGATGTATTGCCTAGCTCTTTGATTCAATTTGGTGATGTATGGTTCCTTATACGTTTGAACTAATTCTGTTATGAACTTGTGGAATTTTAGTCTTTCTGAATTCTTTATGCATTCTGAACCTGTTAGATATAGATAATACTTTAAAAATTCTTTGGCACATTCTACTTTCTGAATTCTGTTGAACATGTAGCTTTCCGAGAGTATATACGAGCTTTTATTGATGCTTACCTGAGGGAAACTTTGTTGAAGCCTTTTTTAATCGTTTGAGTTTCACACATATGATAAAGAATCTTTGTTCGTTTGATCATGCCATGAGATCTATTAGTGACATCTGTGTGTCGTAGCTACAGTACCTGCAGATTTCCATGTATCTTCCTATCTGTCCCTCGCTGGCGGTTTGTTCTTGCAGCTAACTCTTAGTTATAAATGAACCAATTTCAGAATCTGATGGAGATATTAACATCGTTGACCATGAGTGTGTTGCTGCTTTCCTTCTAAAGAGGTTAGTATGTGAGATAAGCACATCCACATTGACCAGAAAATATCTTGTTTCTTCTGTTATCATTTTTTCTATTTTCAGGGCCTTTTCTAGATCTGAGTTTGAAGATATACGGAAACTTGCTGCTGAGCTCTGTGGCCGCATTCATCCCCAGGTATGTAATGGAGGCAGTGCTTCCTGCATTCCTTGTCATACTTCAGAGAGCCAATTACTATCTGCAGTTCTGGTGTTGCACATTCTGCATTAAACATGTCGCCCCTCCTCCCAATCTGTTACAAGGTGCTTAGGGTGCAGCTTTTGAGACTCTTGTTAGATATGCTTATATTTATTCTTGCAGAGATGCTGTAAATATTTATTCCATAAAATTCTTTCTGTTTTTCTTTCTTTCTTTTTTGTGACAGAGAACAGGATAGCAAAATTTAGTTATATGTAAAATTATTTGTAGACAGCATTAGAAAGAAAATCTGTATCTGATGAAACTTTTGGTGCAGCTTTTTGTGGCACCTAGTGTCGTACTATCTCGTTCCTTCTTGTTATTCACGTGAACAGCCTAATCTTATCCACCTTGATCCTACAGGTGCTCTTCCCAATTGTTTCATTTCTATTACAGCATGCAGCTAGCTCTCATGATGCACTGAAGATAAAGGCATGTTTGTTCTCAGTTTGCACATCAATAGTGGTAACCCATCTTTTTCTGTCACTACATATTCATCTTGTGCTCTTGTGCTCAGGAAGGCTAGTAAAATTGTATAATGATTACAGCTAATATGAAATTTTTTCTGTTGGTAGGTTAGGGGCATGGATTCCATTTCTCATACAGCTGTTCTTGAAATTAGGAGGGTGATGGAAACTATTCTGTTATGGCCTTCTTCAGATGGGGATGAAGGTACATATTTCCTGACGTTTGCTGATTGTGTAGTGATTGACCACAGTTGATCACCATGAATCTCTCTGTTGTCAGTTTCCAAAGCACAACATGGGTGCATTGACTGTCTGGCACTGATGATATGTGCTGAACTACAAGCTCTTCCATCATCCAAGGAATCTTCCAAGAAGTTCAAGAGCAGTGGCGGGACTGGTGATCCTGGTTGGTATCTCAATATTTTCATGCATTTCGGTCGCGGAAAATCTGAATCTGTTTGCTCATTATGCTGGAAATTTTGCTTCAGGGAATTCTGTCCTCACATATGTGATCCATGAACTGATGAACGATAAAAATGAGGTTGTTTCTTCCGTGACACCGATGTCTGAGAACTGTGTAACTGGTGCCGCGGTTAGTTCTTTCCGTCTTTGCATGGCTAATGTTCTCATTAGTACTTGCCAGAAGATTTCAAACTCTGGCAAGAAATATTTTGCTCAAAAAGTGGTGCCATGTCTTGTCCATTCTGTTAAGGTATCTAAGTCATTATTTACCTTGCTTTCAGTTTTAAGGATGGATTCTGTTTATTATACGAGAATTCTGCGTCATTATGTGTTAATGCTAAAATGAAACCATACAGGTACTATTGCATCCTGAGATTAGAGCTGCTTGTATCCAGGTTCTCTTCTCAGCTGTTCATCATCTGAGGTCCCTAGTTCTTCCGTATTCATCTGATCTCTTAAAACTCTCTCTAAAATTTCTGCAAGAAGGGTCTGAGAAGGTATAAGTTATTAAACTCTCCTCTGCCTTTTATGCATAGTGCATACGTGTGTACTTCTGAAATAAACACATGCATATTTTCATAAAGGTACTTAAACAAGTATTCAAGAGGATGTTTATCAAGTCTCTGCATTTAGCAATTTTTTCACCTGGGAAGTTTGAAACTTAGGAAATGCAAGTTGGGACGGGGATTAGTTCCAAAATTCCGATTAGATAAACACAAAATGTTCACTGGACTGTTACTAGTTGACCGGACAGATGAATTGTGTTTGCTAGTCGTAGAGATGGAAGAAATCCAGTGTAGTTGTTTGTTTTCTTTTCTGGTCTTTCTGTACTTGATCAAATTCATTTGATTGAGGAGATAGTTGAAATTTATCATGATATGACTGGGTATGTCTTGTTGTCAGTTTACTTATAATTTTTTTTCGTCGTTTCTGTTGCTGGATTTTTATTGCTCATCAGGAGAGGATGGCTGCTGCGAAGCTAATGGCTTCTCTTATGGCTAGTGAAGATGTTATCTTGGAAAGTATATTTGGGGAGTTGCTTGAAGCGAGATCCGTGCTCTCGAGTGTATGTTTGTCTGATCCATCGCAGGACCTAAGACAAATATGCAAAAAATTGCTACTGTGTATAACTGCTCCTTGAGTTCCCTATGAAGTACTTGGCAGGCATAAAGATTCATGTTTTCATGATTTCAACTTTCTGCCTATGTACAGTGTTTATTCCTCGAGTATTCTGCAATTGATAGCCTCTCACCATGTGTGGGTCTAGCTGCAGATGTATATTATTTTTATCGTGATCAACTACTAACCTAACATTATAAGCTTTTGTGCAAGAATTGGGTGAATTTTTTTTTTTTTTGATAAATAAGAATTGGCTGACTTTTGGAGGAGAAGAGCTCTGCCTGAATGCCTTATTGTCTGCTCATTATTCCTTTGCCGCCGTGGGATGACTAATTAGCCGCTAACTATTATTATACAGGAGACTTGCTGGATTGTTGTAAGGCGAGTTGTATAATCGAAGTCACTCTATGACTATTGACTCGTGAATGATCCTTCGAGTAAGTGTGATTCCTTGTCAACAAAAAATGGTCTGATTCCGTTGGACTTCAAAAAAATGAACTCATATCAAATGATTAGAAAATTGCTTGCCGGGATAATTAAAAAAAAAAGGGCTATACGCTGTATATAGTCGGTTTCGAGGTTTTTTTTTTTTTCTTTCTTTCTTTTCCTAGGGCTGCTAGAGGCTAGAGGCTAGAGGCTAGAGGTCAGCTGCCATAGATAGCTCTTGTCATGGAGGTCAAACAAAAAAACATCTATAGGTTGTTGCTCAATAAGCCCGCCATGTGGAGACGTAGACCAACACTGAAGAAACTTGAAAAAAACATAAGGGGTTGGGCGACGTAGACCAACAAGGTGTTGGCGCAGTGGTCCAGCATGCTGCGACCCCTTAACTCACACGTCCCGGGTTCGATCCGGAGAAACGTGGAGGTATGGAAAATGCACCTGTTGGGAGTGGTTAAATATGTTGGACCCTGCTAGTGGTCTTAGGCTAAATGCCCGGGAAACGAGATTGGGTGTCAAGCCACGGATGAGATTAGTCTGGCTTGTCGAGCTGGGATACTCATTAGTATAAAAAAAAAAGGGGTTGGGCGAAGCTTCAAAATAGTTTTAGAAGTCGTAGGTGCTATAACCTATACTCCTCGTTGTTAGCGTGTCGTCATGTAGGTGTACTTGCTTTTCCACACGTCGACAAAAAGAAATGTAGAAGTAACTGCTAAGTGCTAACGTATAATTTTTTATTAACTAATTTATTTGGCCAACTGAACTGATTTTTCTAAATAAAACCATTAATGTACTATTGAACAACTTATGTCTTTTTTTTTTGGTTTAATAATTCATAAACTTGTGTCTAAGTCTAACGTCCATGATTTCTTTAACGTGTTTCTTTTTGTCCTTCTCTGACCCTCATTATTTTATCGTTTAACTAATTGCAATCAGAGGAGAATTCTGATCTAAATTCTCTAATCTGTGAAAATTGTGGACTCACTAGTAAAGACAAATAATACCATTTATAGATTTATTTTTTTACCTTAGACTCCGTGTTATAACACGGTGGAAGAAAAACAAATTCTGATAGTTAAGATCTCAAATATGAAATGGTTTGGTGTTTTCTTTCATTTTTGAGGTACGTGATCTGTGAAAAAAAGAGAAGGTTTGGGAAAATTTAAGTGGTGGACCGCACGTATATAATTAAAGAGGTTCACGAATCTCCTGAGAACCACCACACCAATATATAAAATTTACAAATCACACACAAAAGTCAAAAGGCACCCGCACCCCACCACCCCACACCACCCCCACCCACCATCCCAATCCCATCCCATCCGATGGGTCAATCCTTAAAACCCATTAAAGTTAAACCTCACATGATCGGTCTCACCCGCCACCCCAAAAAAAAAAAAAAAACCCCAAATCTAAAAAAAATCATAAAATTGTCCACCAAAAATAATAATGTTTCACTTTTGCTTTTCTAAAAGAAAAAGAGAGTAAATAATGATATAATACAAACATACATAATAAATAAAGAAATAAGAAGTTCCGGTTGGGTGGACACTATAGTACTACCCCCACAAAACAAAAGCACACAACTACAAAGAAATGCTGCAACTGATGTGCGCGGTGGCCTTCTCGGCGGTGCCGCTGACGCTGTACGTGCCGCCGGTTCGATCTCTGAACGTGTTCTTGGAGGCACTTGAGGATTTGATGCACCATTTCTACTCCCTCTCAGCTTATTCCCGCCTCCGTCTCGTCTGCTCCAGGTTCTTCCGCAATCTCTTCCGCCTGTCTCCCTAGCTAGCTACCTCCAATTCTCTCATGCCAAATCCAAAAATCTACATATTGTAATCTATACCCTTTTAGCCTCTCTTTGTTTTTTTTTTTTCAGTGAAATAGTTCTTTTTCTTTTTTTTTTTACTGTGGTAACTAGCTCTGATATATTCCATGGACGAGTTATACTACTATTATAAGTGTAAGCTGATGCTGCATGCTCCTCCCGCCTTTTGGAACAAAGTTTGTACTCCTAATATTAGAGATTATGTACAGTGGATTGGATGCCACTCTTTCTTTCTTTCTTTCTGGAGATACCAAATGCTTATCCCTCCTCCCTCTTGATTCTTGAATATATCAAGAAAACGGTATAGTTAAGATTTCTGGCCTCGTTTTGTGTTTTTTCCATTGCGAAAATCATAAAAACATGGTGGAGACCAATTAATTACTTTGGCCGCTTTTTTTAGTTCCTACTATTTCTTTATCGACTCCTCGATATCATATTTTCATTTACATGTTTTCGGAAAAGAAAAAATAGCAGCTACCAGAAAATAAGAGTATTTCTACCGTATGCAGAATTTTTGTACGGATTATTTGTAGATAACTGTGGGAAGCCGTTTGTGGTTTAGTGAATAATTTTTTTAGTTAGTGGTTTTCATTAAATGACGCCAAAAATGCATCATCCCCCTTCCATGCTGTCGGCGTACGTAACAAATTAAACCGCTGTTGCAAAAAAATTATTAAAAATGACGTTAACAGTTGTAGTAATTTTTGTTTTTGATCAATAGTAGTAATGAGAAGGAGAAACAAGAGATGTTGGACTTGGAAGGGTAGATTTGAACGTTAGCGGTTGTCGAGCTTGATTAACTAACTGTCATACCTAATTACTACAGGCACTACCAATTTCCTAGTTGTTTCTTACGGAATTTTCTTACGGGAAGTGTCCGAAAGCAAACGGACAGACTGTACTTACGGATTACTTACGGATTACTTACGGATTCCTTACGGATGTGGTGGGTTATGATTTTCCAAAAGTTTCTTACGGATTTCTTACGGTACTCGGAAAGAAACATTTTCTTACGGGTTTCTTACGGACTGTACCCGTAAGAAGACTATAAGATCCACCATTATCTTTGCTTACGGACATAGTCCGTAAGAAATCGGTAAGAAAAGGCTGTTCGGTAAGGAATCCGTCAGTAATCCGTAAGAAAGTCTGTTTCCTTACCGTTTTCTTACGGGTTCCTTACGGATGTGGCCTTAAGAAAAGGCTTGGAAATTAGTAGTGAGGTATATATATATGTATACTATGCCCACTAAGTCATAATCAATCAATCAGGAGGACCACCACAGTTGAAATAGTAACCGTGTGGATCACTGTTTTCTTTATGACTAAAATCAGTTCTTACATCAACTGAAACCCACATGAAATCTCATAAAAGAAAGAAAAGAAAAGAAACATAAAGAAAGAAAGCCACAGGAAAGAACCCGCACACCTAGTATGACTTACACATGAGGTGATGATGAATATTGATAATATGTACACTATATGTAGCAACTACTGAATGTGAGTAAACAGATCATTGTGGCTTGACCTGGAGACCGCTCCAGACAATGAAATCTGTTGTAATGTAGATTTTAATAGTCATTGACCTTTTTCCTGTTTGTTTTTTTTAACGAACTGGAATGTCGATTATGTAGTGAATTATGTAACAATTAGGCATCACTTAGTTGAACTTCTTTCTATATATATATGTTCCTAGATATAATTCTTTTATTTGTGGTTTTTTTTTCTTTTAGGAAATGAGCATTCTTCATTCATAAAAATAAATCTAAAGATTTGAGAATACATAGTTGAAGATCTATTCTAATAGAAGTATAAGAAGAAAAATTTAACATGAGAATTCTTCTTAATCTACTACATAGAGATACACAACGAGATCTATATCCCTTAAGAGAGGATTTACAAAAGGACACTATTTACGCGAGCATCATATCCACCAAACCAACTGGTGAAGGTGAGACATACCTGTGGGGTGAAATATCTATTTGTTTGTAAATTTATGCGGTAGATAAAGAATAATTCTTCAAGTTGAATCTTTTTTCATGGCTTTTGGCTCCCATAGCGTTATTTGAATCACCAAAAAAGGTGAGAAAAGCTCATAACGAAGAGAAACGAACCCACACAAAGTGAGACTGACAAATACTCTGAAACCAACCACCCATCCAATCCAATAAGGTTTTAGTAGTACTGTACTACTACTAATTAAGTGGTCCTGACCTTTAAGATTCTAATTATCAGTATTCTTATATGACAAAAAAATTAAAAAATCCACCATATTCCCACAGTTGTTACAAATGCTGCCATAAATTGTTGACCTGCAAGAACGCATAATCAATAACCACACTCACTGTAACGCTCCGGATTTTCAGTATTTAATTCTGTGATATTTTTCGAAATTTTTGGAATTAATTTCCAATTATGCCCTCACGTAATTCACGGAAACTAATTTTCTGGTCTTAATAAATTTATTTCTAGTTTGGTTCAATTATTCATTCTCAAGTAATAATTTTGTTTAGCATTTACTAGTGTTTGGAATTAAAACACATGATGAGATGT